>JAODAL010003447.1:0-173870 GCA_025379985.1 Phyllomedusa bahiana
CTATACAGTTTTGCCACCTCCAGATGTCTTTGGCCCACGTCTGAACTCATGCTGCGCGTGGCTGCTGCCGTGACCTAGACACTGTGTCATTGTGCCACTCTGTGGCCTACTCCAGTTTTTGCCACCTCCAGAATGTCATTGTGCCACTGTCTGACCTCATGCTGCTGCTGCCGTGACCTCCACTCTCTGTCATTGTGCCACTCTGTGGCCTACTCCTGTTTTTGCCACCTCCAGAATGTCATTGTGCCACTGTCTGTCCTCATGCTGTGTGCTGGCTGCCGCCGTCACTCCACACTCTGTCACTAATGTTGCCACCTGAGCTCTCATCTTGTTTTTTCCAGCTTTCGCTGGCATGACTTTATCAGGCAACATTCCCGCTTCAGTTTTTTGGTCAGTTTTGCCCTTTTAAGTGCCCAGGGAATTTTATAGTGAAGCGATTCTAAGAGCGGCGGCAGTCATGTGCGTGTCATACTAAAACACAACATTGTATGAAGACCAAGCCAAGCTCCCTCTGCATATTTAAGCATGGCACAACGTTCTACAGCACCCTGCAGGCTCTGTGCAGCCTGGAAATAGCTGTTTTTTAACGTGATTCATCCCGAAGTAATTCGGACCGATGTTATTTTTGTCGGGAAATTCGGTGAAGTGAGCGAACCGAATTTTTGAGAAATTCGCCCATCTCTACATGCAAATATTCCATTTACTTGTTATCTCTTTTTTTGATAAACTCCTGTTTCTTTTTGACTTTAGCATTACTGATGGATTATTGACTGATTGATAGCAGACACTGACGGTTCAAAGGAAGGGCAAAATGATCAGTGATGTCAATGCAAAAGTTGAAATCGGGCAGATGTTCACTAAAATCTGGGATTCGCTATGAACAGATTATTTTTCTTAAAATCTGATCAATAATCTGAATCGTGGATTCAGATCGCGCCATTTTCGGAGCTTCCTGTAATTTTGGCGGCTGGCCAATCAGCGCAGAGCACGAGGGGTGAAGAATGTCACCAGTGGGCTGTGTAGCGATCTCATTGGCTGCTGAAATCACATGATCTTGTTTTATGTATCTGAATACACTTCCTGCTCACTGCCATTAGCTTCTATACAGTGTACAGAACAGATCAGTGTCTCTCTGAACAGCTTTGTTAAAAGCTATTACAGATTGTTTCCCAGCGATTTTACAGCAGAAAAGCATCTGAGATAGATCAGTTAGCTTAGGGTACAGGAAGATTACAGAATTCTAGTTAGTATTAGTTAGGGCTTTGGAAACAGCTCCAGTGCTCTGAACAGCACAGCTGCGGGGGTAAGGGTTGGATCTCCTCTGATTCGGTGGGTGGGGGGGTGGGAGGAAATCCTACATCAGAGATATTTCTCCTCTCAAGCCACTGTGATATAGCCCCGAGTTTTATTCCTGCCAGCAGCCAGCATCCACCACAGCCTCAGCTCAGTGTGTCAGTTTCTTTTGGGGTGCACGTCTGCATTTCTAACTCATATTTGTGCTTTCAAGCCACTTTGATGTAGCCCCAAGTTTTAATCCTGTGGAGCCAGCATCCACACCAGCCTCAGTTCAGGGTGTCAGTTTCTTTTGGTGGGCACATCTGCATTTCTAACTCATATTTCTGTTTTCAAGCCACTGTGATATAGTCCCAAATTTTGATCCTGCGGAGCCAGCGTCCACACCATCCTCACTTCCGGGTGTCAGTTTCTTTTGGGATGCACGTCTGCATTTCTAACTCATATTTGTGCTTTTAAGCCACTGTGATATAGCCCCAAATTTTAATCCTGCAGAGCCACCATCCACATCAGCCTCAGTTCAGGGTGTCAGTTTCTTTTGGGGTGCATTTCTGCATTTCTAAATCATATTTGTGCTTTCAAGCCACTGTGATATAGCCCCAAATTTTACTCCTGCGGAGCCAGCATTAACAATAGCCTCAGTTCAGGGTGTCAGTTTCTTCTGGGGTGCATGTCTGCATTTTTAACTCATATTTGTGCTTTCAAGCCACAGTGATATAGCCCCAAATTTTAGTCCTGCTGAGCCATCCTCCACTTGTGGGGTGCTGTATTTATTACTTATATTGGTTCTCTCAAGCTTCGGTTAAATAGCACCCTATTTTTTATTTTTTTGCCTTGCCTGCCACAAGTGTCATAGGAGGGGTGGGTTGACCTTTGTTGTGGGGTGACCTTCATCATAGACAGCAACATTCATCTCTCATAAGAAGTCACTGTTCTATAGAGTGTATTCTATTTGTACTCCTGTTTCTCAGTTGTGGGAAAATACAAAATTTATTCCATATTCTTTCTTAAAAAATTCTATTTCTATCCGTGATTGTCAGTTGTCTGAAAAGACTGCAGTTGTTAGATAATTTGTAGAAAATTATCCTATTTGTACTCCTGTTTCTCAGTTGTGGGAAAATACCACATTTATTCCTTTTTCTGTAGAAAAAAATTCTATTTCTATCCGTGATTGTCAGTTGTCTGAAAAGACCGCAGTTGTTAAATAATTTGTAGAAAATTACCCTATTTGTACTCCTGTTTCTCAGTTGGGGGAAAATACCACATTTATTCTATATTCTGTAGAAACAATTTATATTTCTATCAGTGATTGTCAGTTGTCCGGAAAGACCGCAGTTGTTAGATAATTTGTAGAAAATTATGCTATTTGTACTCCTGTTTCTCAGTTGTGGGAAAATACCACATTTAATGCATATTCTGTAGAAAAATGCTCTATCCGTGATTGTCAGTTGCCTGAAAAGACTGCAGTTGTTAGATAATTTGTAGAAAATTATCCTATTTGTACTCCTGTTTCTTAGTTGGGGGAAAATACCACATTTATTCTATATTCTGTAGAAACAATTTCTATCCGTGATTGTCAGTTGTCCGAAAAGACTGCAGCTGTTAGATAATTTGTAGAAAAATTTTATTTTTTATGCCTGGTGGAATAAAGACCACATTTATTCCATATTACTTATAAAAAATTTCTATTTCTACAACTGGTTGTCAGTTGTCATAAAAGACCGCAGTTCTTAGAAAATCTGTAGGAAATAGTCAATTGCTAGTCCTACTCGGCGGTTGTACATCTCAGAGAGTAAAGGAACCACACTGTTGAGTTGGTGTTATGATTCTTTCACAAGACTGTATTTCACAGCTATTCGATAGAAACAATTCTGTTTCTAATCCTAGTTGGCAGTTGGATTTCAGAACACCTGTGATTTGCTGTCTTTGCAGTACAGTTTTTCAATGAGAGATTTTAAAAAAAATCTTCCAGCCCTTTTTAATATTTATCTTTCTGAACATGGGGGGAAGCGAGCAAAGAGGGTGATAGGACGTGGAGCTAGAGTTACGAGAAAAGATGCTCCTTCCACTTCTGCGGACAACACGCAAGCGAGCACATCGTCAGTTGCTGGACCGTCAGGCCTGTCATCGCTGGGTCGGTTACCTCTAAATCTCAGTAATGAAGAGCATCGCCAATCTGTTCTTCATTGGTTAACACAACCTTCATCTGGTGGTTTTACCTCCTCGTCCTCCCAGTCACGGTCAAAAATGTCATCATCATTATCGTCAGCATCCATCAAAACTGAAGCAAAACTGAAACAAAGGCATCTCAAATGTTAATCCATGTACTGACCACTTTGGATAATCCATGTTCTGAAGAGCTCTTTGATGACACAATGCGGTCGGGGTCAGAAGGCATTTCAAAAGATCAAGAGGCCAAAGAGGATGATCACTGATGCCGTCAGAGGAGAAGGAAGGTGGTCAGTCGGCACAAATCCCGAGTGGTCAGCAACGCCTTGCAGTACCTTTGGCTTCTAGCCCTCAGGTTCAGGATGTAGACTGTGAGGACGAGGAAGTCACCTGTGATGACAATGATGATGATGATGTTGATAATGACATTGCGGATCCATTGCAAGAATTTGCTTGCGAGCGCCTCATCAGTGGACGAGGAGGAAGATTATGGGTAGTGTCGGTATGAGTCCGGCCTCAGAAAGGGAGAGGGCGGTCGCACAAGTCCGTTGACATTAATCCACCAGCTGTGGTCAGTGGTGGCAGCGGAAACATCACCAGTAACTTATCACCGTCGAAAAAGTCCAGGACCTGGCCTTTTTCGATCAAGCCTCAGATTCGCCCAGCGTCGTCATATGTCGGATTTGCTGTCAAAGCCTCAATAGAGGGAGGAATCTAAAGTGGTTAACCACCCTGAACATGCAGTGTAAGCATGAGTTGTAATGGAGGGATCACTTGGTGAAAAAAGGCCACACCGGTCCTGGGCTTCCAACCACTGTCACACCCTCTGTCTCCACATCCTCCTCCGCCACTTCCAAGACCAAGAGTTCCTCTGCTGCCCATGTCCCTCAGCGGCATGAGCAAGAACCAGCCCAAGTGCCACACACCTTCGCCTGAGTACCACCAGCACCACCAGAGACACAGCCTATCCCTTCTCCTTGCACCAGTTTGACCTGCACACCGTACAGCGGCCAGTCTAGCAGCCAGCCTTCCATGTACCAGGTGTGGGAGCAGAAGAAACACATTAACCCAAACCATCCCAAATCCAAAAGCCTGAATGTCGGCATTGCGAGGCTTTTGGCCTTGGAAATTTTGCCTTTCCGCCTGGTGGACACTAATAGGTTCTGCCACATCATGGCCCTTGCCTGTCCCCAATATCAGATGCCGAGCAGGCATTTCTTTGCCCGAAAAGCCATCCCTGCCCTGTGCAGCCACGTGTCAGCTAAAATCTCCAGCGCGTAGTCTGCATCTGTGTCCAGCAAAGTCCATCTGACCACCGATACCTGGATTACTAAGCAGGGTCAAGGCCGCTACATCTCTGTGACAGCTCACTTGGTGAGTTGGGTGGATGTCTCTGGTGATGACTGTGGCTCTCAGGCTTGGTGCACATGCTGCAGGGGTCTGTCCCCCAAGGTCCATGGGTAGCATCACGTGCCAAGAGAAACTATGCCGTGTTGAAATTTATGTGTCTTGGAGATCATCTCCAGCAAAAAGTTGGACCATACTAATGTATGTGAAGCTATACATAACCACGGGGTTCTTGCCATGTGGTGACTCTAGTTGAGGTACTGGGGTACATTATATGCATCCCTGATGCTCCTATAGCCACTCTGAGATGGGTGCCTTTTTCCACTGATCTGTGGTTAATCTGCACCATCTATTGGAGACCTATGGTGTGTTTTGTTCGGCTATCTATAGTATTGGTCATTCTACATTAACTTGAATTACATTCTTTATACATACCTGAAAGACTGGCATCTTTTGCCCTGACATGATATGGCCGTCAGAGCTTTTGGTTCTTTAATGCGCATGCGCGGATTGCGCTGATGTCCCGAGTGTAGAGATTGGCTGGCAGTGGCGTTTGTCATGAACATAACGATTGGTCGGTTTTGACCATGTGATGTTCTGAGTCGGCGCAGTGTTTTTCACTGGACATCGAGACAATACACGATCTAGAGTGGGGTAAGCAGCTGCAGCTGTATGTGATTCTTTATTAACACGCTGGTAATCTGTAACTGTCTTTATTGATCTGTATATTACAGTGTGGATTGTGTTATTGTATGTGTATGATTTGTATATAATTGCACTTTTCTTGTCACCCTTTCCTACACTGATTGATCTATTATCTTTCATATATTTCTGTAGTTTACCTTTAAGCACTTTTTAATCATGTAATTATATGTCTTCATTATGTAAATGCACATTTGTATATAAGGATATGCTTATCCTGAACACACTTGCTTGAAAATGACTCCATGGAGGAGTTGAAACGTTGCTTGTATGGACTTAGGTGATTAAATCACTATTTTTTTATATATTTTGGTGGTGCTGCTTTCTTTACATTTTTGGAGATCGTCAACACACAGGTCAAGAGCTGTGGATGGCTCTGTGCCACGAGACCAAGCAGTGGCTGGGTGACAAGAACCTGGTGCCAGGCAAGGTGGTGTGCTGCAACGGGTGAAATTTTCTGGCCGCCCTTAAGATCAATAGGCTGGAGCACATCCTTTACCTGGCACACATCATGAACCTCGTTGTCCAGAAATTTCTAAAGTGCTACCCGGGTCTTGACTGCCTGCTGAAGAAAGCTCAAGGTCTGAGCTCACACTTCCGGTGTTCACACCCTGCTTCATCCCGGCTAGCTGTGTTACAGCGTCATCTTGGTCTCCCAATCAACCGTCTCATTGTTGACATGGCAACACGCTGGAATTCCACCCTCCACATGCTACAGCGATTGTGGCAGCAGCGTAATGCCATTACGCAGTATAAAGTGATGCATGGCCTTACAAGCAGCGGTGCGGACCTTGGGGTCTTGAGCCACTGAGAGTGGAGGCAGGTGAAAGACTTCTGCACCATCCGTGCGAGTTTTGAAGAAGCCACCAAAATGGTTAGTGAGGACAATGGCCTTGTCAGCATGACCATCGTGGTGATATTCTTCTGGAACAAGTGTTGGACAATCTGAAACAGCAGGTCCCACCAGCGACGGAGGGGGAGGCGGACACAGCTGCGGACACAGAGCATTACTCTTCATCGGATGAAGAAGACCTGACAGTTTCACAACTTTATCGGTCTTCATTAGGTGGTGGTTTGGGGTCCAGGGCTGGTACAAGGCAGTGCCTCAGCTCTCAGAGTACATCATCTGAGGCAAGTCAGGGCTGTGTTGAAGCTGAGGAGGAGGAAGCAGAGGAGGATGCATGGCTGGACACCGACGACACTAACGTCCCTGCCTTGGAAAGAGTTTGGCACGGATTAGAGGCGGAGGTGGAAGGGCGAGGAAGATGTGTTTAGTGCCCCTCGATTTCCCCCGGCTTGGGAAATCATGGCTCCATCTTTCACATAAGTGTGTGGATGCTCCATTTCCTCCAACATGATCCACATATTAAGGCCATCAAAATGAACAACAGTTACTGGGTGGCCAACCTCCTTGATCCCCGTTACAAAGCGAAACTCAGTACTTTCCTTCCACCCACACAAATAGACAGTCAAATGCAGGAATTTGAGACCGTGCTCATTGATCTAGAGGCATCTGTTTTGTCTGCTTCACGTTCTAATGTCACGGTGCAACAACGTCAGCAACGTGACAGCAATAGAGTTCCAAGTAACCGTAGCAGCAGCAGACATTGTGGCAGAAGCCTAATGGGTGAACTCTGGCAATCCTTATTTACCGCCTCACCAACGCCTGTCATGCAGGGCACAAATCAGATACACAGAGACCGCCTTAAGATCATGGTCCACGACTATCTGCGTCTCAACACCGATGGTTTTAGATATGTTCAGGACACAATCGACTTCTGGGTATCCAAAATGGATGAATGGCTCATCATGACATAGAGGTGTTGTCCTGCCCAGCAGCCAGCGTCATATCTGAGCGGACCTTCAGCACAGCTGGAGGAGTGATTACAGACAAACGCATCCGGATTTCCACTGAGAATTTGGATCGTTTGACTTTCATCAAGATGAATCAGGTGTGGATCGCTGATGATGTTGTGGCCCCAATTGCCGAGGTCACCGATTAGTTACCGGTCTAATTCACATTCCTCTTCAAAAAGAAATGGTCCTCTTGAATTTTTTTTTTTAAATGATAATTTCTTACTGCAATTTTTATTCTGAGTGTCCAAAAGGTCATTTTGCTGGTTTTGCGTTTAGTAGACACCAATTGGTGTAAAAAACACCAATTGTACACAGTTTCATGAAAAAATCTTATTCCAATTACTAATTTCTTCATGAAAATTTTAAGCACTGTCAAAGGTTTTGGGGTCATGGCGCTGTGAAAAACAGCTATAATCCAGGTCCTTTGGTACAGAAATGTGGTTTCTGACTGGGATTTCTTACTTATAATTTTTAACAGTGGCTGAGAGGTATTTTTCTAATTTTTAGGGTCATGGTGCTGTCCAAAACCAGCTATACTACAGGTCCTATTGTAAAAAATGTGGTTTATAACAGGCATTTGTTCTTCACAATTGTCAACAGTGGCCACAAGTCATATTTCGAATTTCTGGGGGCTGCTGTAAAAAACAGCTATACTACAGGTCCTATTGTAAAAAATGTGGTTTCTAACAGGCATTTGTTCTTTACAGTTGTCAACAGTGGCCAAAAAGGTCATTTTTGAATTGTTGGGGGCATGCTGCTGTCAAAAACAAGCTATAATCTAAGTCCTATTCCCAAAAATGTTTTTTTAAAAACCTCTTTTATTCTGGTGACTTTTATGATTTTGAAAAGGTCATTTTTGCAGGTTTTGCGGTCAAGCTGCTGGAAAAGACAGCGATATTCAAGGTTTTATCAAAAAAATAAATCTTGTTTCAAATACTCATTTCTTGCTGCTAACTTTACTCTCTGTGTCCATAAGGGCATTTCTGCTGGTTTTAGGGTCAGGCTATTGTGAAAGGGGTGCCAGGGGTGAAAATATGGCAGTACTCCGGTCAGTGGCCCTCTGCCTTTCTCAACATACATGTGCATTTACAAGAAGGGCGACATTATGCACCTTAATTGTATGGGCACCATAGAAAAAGGCATGCCACCTAAATGCTATCATTCATTGCAATACTGCCAGGATCTACAATGTGAAACAGCACGCTATTGGTATCATTTTGAACAAGCAGATACATGGTACAACCCTTCTGCAAGAATCAATGTTCGTATGGCGCACATTCGCCACCCCAAGAACAGAGACAATTTCCTCCAACACGTTAAGTGAAACGAGAAAAAGAAAGCCAAGATAAAGGGCACCTGGGTAAAACTGGAGTGTCAACAACCAGCGTTTCGAAGTGAAGCTCAATTGGTCCGCAATCATACAGAGAGGAAAGCGCTCTCGTAAAGGCAGAAATTTTTCAAGCGCTACCCAGGTCTTGACTGTCTTCTGAGGAAGGATCGAGGTCTTAGCTCACACTTCTGCCATGCACACACTGTTTCGGCCCGACTGTTTTCGTTGCTGCATCAAAAGGGCATTTTTGCCGTGTTAATAGATGACTGACAGCAGCCCTGGCTCTCACTGCACCCACTGTAAGTCCGGCCCTGCTAGCTGAACCTCTGTGTTAATAGATGACTGACGCCAGCCCGGGCTCTCACCGCACCCACTGTAAGTCCGGCCCTGCCAGCTGATCCTATGTGTAAATAGATGACTGACACCAGCCCTGGTATCCAAATGAAAAAAGATCGAGCCAGCTCCTACACCCAAAAAATGCACAATTTGCAGCCGGGGGGTGTTTAAAACAAATCTTTAGACTTTATTCCTCCGTTTTAAAAAATCCATTACTGGAAACATTCGATTAGAACTGAGATAGCAGCAGCTAGATCCAAACAAACCTAGATGTGAGGCGACGCGTTTCGGGTCACGTGACCCTTCATCATGGCATACAAACAGGTGTAGCTGTCAAGAATGACAACGGCCCGTCCCTTGTCTGCCTGTCGAACTAAAATTCTATCATTGTGCTCTAAGTTTGTTAATGCTAGACGTTCCTTATTGGTTAAAATAGAAAACGATTTGTTGCGTGCACTCGACACCTCTTTTTCATACAGGGACACTAGTTCCTCTTCAACTCTCTCTTGAAATATGTCCATGGTGGGTAATCGGGAGTTGACTGGATAGAAATCCGCATTAGCGATTGTAAATTCTGTATTGTCCCCATCATTAACATAAGACGGTGATTCACTTTGAAGTTGTAGCAGATGTACAATACCAGTCAATTCTTTAAACTCAGGAATGATGTCCTCAGTCAGAGTTACGTCCATGTGATCCTGTATTTGAGAGATTTCACATTCTTTGTTTCTTTCAAAACTAGCGAAATGGTTTTTCAAAGTAATCAGTCTCACAAACCTATTTACATCCAGTAATGTTTGAAAAACTTCAAAATTTCGTGTTGGTGAATATCCCAAGCCCTTTGACAATACTGAAAGTGTCTCTTCTATAACAATGTGACCAGACAGATTTATGACTGGTGACGGTAATATTTCCGGACCTTGCGGAGATCCCAAGGGCCCTGATTTGAATTTGGACCCCCGGTGTTTCCGTCCTGCCCTCCGCCGTTTTTTGGCGTCCGGTTACCCCGTGCCTGTGTGGAACGTTGATTACTATAATCTACAGTGTCCCCTCTATTGTCAGGTCGGGAGGTGGTCCTTTTATTGCCCCTTTCCTGTATATTTGGGGTCATATCACTTTCTTCCATCTGGTTTTCTGATAGATCTCCAGAGGCATCTGATATGGAGCGGTCAGTAGAATCTATATCAGAAAAACTGACCCTCCTCTGTGATCCACCCCTTCTATCTCTTAATATTGATCGGGGAAATTTCGGGGATTTACTCCAGTCATATACTTTATGAGTATTGTAGTCCGGCATATCTCGTTTATATTTGTTCTGTTTAGTCATAGTTATATGGTTCTCTAGTTTGCTCACATTCTCCTCCATTTTCTTCATCAAACTATTATAAGGAGCCTCCTGTTGAAACTTCTGTAAATTAGATTCTGCAATTTTGGTTTTTAATTCATCCAAGCTTTTTTGCTCATACTCCACTATTAAAGACATTAGCTCCAAGGAGCATTTGGTCAAACAATCTTGCCATTTATTTACAAATTCAATGGAATACTCTGTCGTGGGCACTTTCTTCAGCGTAATCCTCTAGGGATCATCTGTGGTTCAATGTATGTTTTAATTGTGGTCATGTCCCACCATATTTTAGTCTCTTTACATAGAAGTTGCTCAAAATTTCGAAAGGCAGGTTTTAAATCATTATCTGCATCTTGATTTTCAGCTGCATCTCGTCTAAAAATCCCCGCTGCTTTATTTAAACAACGTGTTGTGCTGTCCTCTTCTAAAACACCCGGCAAGGTGTTTATATTCGTAGTATTAGTATTCATAATGTCCATAAGGATTAGTATGTTGCAATGGGACAGTACAAATTAATGTGCAAGCAGTGAGGGAGCACGTATCGTAGCAAGATAAACGTGATAAGCAAAGGAGTAAATACAGCTCACCTCACTCTGTATGCTTGTTCCTTGGAGTCGGGGTGAGAGCACGGCTCCGGATGCAATCCCGAAACAACTTGTTATCCAAATGAACAAAGATCGAGCCAGCTCCTACACCCAACAAATGCACGATTTGCAGCCGGGGGGTGTTTAAAACAAATCTTTAGACTTTATTCCTCCATTTTAAAAAATCCATTACTGGAAACATTCGATTAGAAGAATAGCAGCACTAGATCCAAAAAAACCTAGATTGGGGCGACGCGTTTGGGGTCAGGGGGACCCTTATCAGGGCCGGGGCTAACTAAAATGGCAGGGCCCCATAGCAAACTTTTTAATGGGGCCCCCCCCTCGGTCCATAAAAAAAAATAAATAATTTCACATGTTCTGTCAAGAAAAAGGGAAAAAAAATAGTGCCCCAGACAAATGCCGCACACAGCAACACACCCCGCACACGTATCACAATCAGTCATCGCCGTACACCCCAACCCATGCTACTCGCATCCAGTCATACCCCGACCATCCCCACAGGGTCACTAACACTTGTTTTTTGGGGACTGCGATTCTTTGTTTACGAAATGATTTTATTAATTTTTTTTATTCCCCTTGCATGAATACTCGTCAGTTATGTAGATATTAAAACACACAACCACAGACACCAAGTCCATTTATACACACACACACACCCCACAACCCCAAGATACGCATTTATCCCAAATAGTGTTGACGTTATTATGACAAAGTTAAAATGGGCCGGTATTTACTTGTTCGGATTTTTAGATAGCGAAATTTGGTTAAAATCTGTGCAAAATTTATCAAATCGCGCCTTTTTGGGCATTCCCGTCATTTATGGGGCCAGCAAACACTTACGAATAAGCAGGGTGAGTGTGTGTGCGATCATGACGGGTGTTTGGTTGCGGTTGGCTGGGAAAAACACATGACCTGTTTTACATAGAACAGCCCTTTCCTGTTATGTCAGTGTCTGTCAGGTCTCATAGCAGTGGACGTGCGCTTGCCTTGTCCCAAAAAGCTCAGCAAACAGTCAGCGAAATTATTTTATTTTTTCACAGAGGCCCCTATTTTAGCTGTGTCCCCTTGAAGTTTTTTAAGCAGAGATTTGCAGATTTTAGGGGTTGGCAGGAATTTTAAAGGAGATCTACCTGAAAAGTCACAGGGGGGGGAAAGCGTGGGGGGGGGGCCCCCCTGGGGGAAAAAACAAGCTTATAAAGGTACTGGATATTGTCACCAAAACTTTGTTTAACATTGATTGCTTTATATTAGGATACGATCTTTTCGTAAAATGCAGGGCTATTTTTTGGTGAAAATCCATTTTTATTTCTCGTATACATTTCGTAGGTGTTCTTTTTTAAATTTTTCCCAGTCCCGCTTTTATGAATACCACCTTGCAATTTAAATTTGAATAAGCAATTTTGTTGTCACCACAGGTTTATAGGTGCCAAAAAAACCTTTTTTTTTTCAGAACATTTAAGATACGTGTTTTTTTCACTTTTCAGCAGGAGCTGTGTTGATAGAGCCCCTTGAGTTTAAATTTTTTAACCAGCAAATTTTGGGCACCACAGGGGACTGAAGGTCCAAAAAAACCTTTTAATATCTGTATACATTTCACACAGGTGTTTTTTTTTACTTTTGGGCAGCAAGTTTTTTGATGATCACTTTTCAGTTTAAAATTTAATCCGCAACTTTTAGTCACCAAGTGTACTGAAGGTGCCAAAAATAACTTTTAATATCCGTATACATTCACACAGGTGTTTTTTTTTCACTTTTGGTCAGTCAAGCTTTGGTTTTAAGACTACTTGCAGTTAAATTTGATTATAGCATTTGTGTCACCACAGGGAATTGATAGGTGCCAAAAAAAACCTTTTATTTTCCCCATCTTTCAGACAGGTGTTTTGTTCACTTTTGGTCAGTCAAGCTTTTTGATAGATTACTTTGCGTTAAATTTGAATACAGCAATTTTGCAGTCACCCACAGGTGACGATAGGTCCAAAAATACCTTTTAAAATCCGTATTTCTTTCAGACAGGTTTTTTTTCATTTTGGTCAGTCAAACTTTGTGATAGATCTACTTTGCAAAGTTAAATTTTAATCCAGCAATTTGTGTCCCACGGTTGATAGGTGCCCCAAAAATCCTTTTTTATCATTTACATTTAGAAGGGGTTTTTTTTCCTTTGGCGCGGCGGTGTTGATAGAGTCCTTGCAGTTAAATTTGAATCCCCGCAAAGTACTGATAGGTGCCAAAAATACCTTTTAATATCCCTTAAAAATTTTAGACAGGGTTTTTTTACTTTTGGTCAGTCAAGTTTGTTGTTGATCACTTTTCAGTTACATTTAATCCAGCAACTTTGTATCACCCCCGGTTGAAAGGGGCCCAAAAAATCCTTTTATTATCATATACATTTCAGTTAAGTGTTTTTTTCCTTTTGGGGCAGGCCAGCGTGTTGATAGAGCCACCTTGAGTTAAATTTGAACCCAGAAATTTTGTTTGATTTGGGGGATTTGGAAAATAGCTGTGATTTCCCGTTTTTAAAAGGACTTTCCCAAAAAACTTTTTCCATCCTTCTCAAATTTTATATTTCTGAAATGGAGCAAAATTAGGGGGGTAAGGAGCAAAGAGGGGGGTAGAACTGGGGGTGAGTACGAAAAAGGTGCCCCTTTCCCAGTGTGGTGAAAACACGCATGCCAGGGGAAAATTGTCAGTTGCAGGACCGTCAGGCCTGTCATCGCTGGGTCAGGGCCCGGGAAATTCCAGTAACAAACAGCGCGCCAATTTTTCTTCAGTGGTTTAATGAAAACCTGCATCCAGCTTTTTACCTCCTCTCCTCCCCGTCACGGCCCAAAAGTCGTCACGCATCTCAGCATCCCTCCAACATGAAACAGCCCCAAAAGTCAACCCTGTACCCCAAAACGTGGATAATCCATTTTTGAAAACCTCTTTTATGACAAAATGCGGTTGGGGTCAAAGGGATGTTAAAAGTCAAAGGCCCAAAAAAGGGATGATTTTCTCTGCCGACGCCCAGTTACGATGCCTTTTGAGGAGGGAAAGGGAAACCGGGCAAAGGCAAAAATCCCGGGGGTCGGCAATGCCTTTAGTCCCTTTGCTTTTAGCCCCCACAAAAGGATGCAGAAAGTAGGACACGAAGTACCCGTGTTGATTTTATGATGTGACGACATTTCGGATCCCAAAAACGGTCTTTTAGCAAATTTGCTTGCGAAGCGCTTCATCACTGGGTGGGAGGAAGACGATGGGGGAGTGTCCCCGTACGGGGCCCCCCTCAAAAAAGGGGGAGGGCGGGGCCCAAAATTTCCGCTGATATGTTTTCCCCCGGGCCCGGTCACGGGGGAAAAAAATGCTCCTCGTTTTTTCGCTTTTCAAAAAGGGCCCCGGACCCTCAAGCCTGGCCCTTCTTTGAGCAACCTCTGATTCACCCAGGGGAGTTATAGGGCCCCCTTTGCCGTAAACGGCATAAGTAAGGGAAAAACCTTAGGGTTTTAACCCCCACCAAAATTGGGCTAGTCACTTTCAGCGAAAAGGGATGGGGTTGAAATGGAGGGAACACTTTCCAAAAAGGCCAATCCGAAAGCCGGGCCCCCAACCCTTTTCACACCCTCCCGTCTCCGCCCCTTCCCCCCTCCGCCCCACCCAAACGTTCCTCCCCTGCCCCTGTCCTTTTTAGTCATTTATAGGGATTTAGCCTCCCTTCAGCATCCAAACCCTTTCCCCCGGGATCCCCCAGCACCACCAGAGAAACCCCTCCCCCCCCCCCCCCCCACCCCCTTTTCCCCTTTCCCCCAGTTTTTACGCCTTCAAAGCCCCTTTTGCGGCCCTCAAACAGCCGCCTTCTGTCTTCCCGGTTTGGGAGCAGAAGAAACACTTTAACCCCCAAAAAATCCCAAAAAACCAAAAGCCCGAGTGTTTTTCATTGCCAGGCTTTTGGCCTTGGAAAAATTGGGCCCTTTTTGTTGGTTTGGGAAAAAAAGGGTTCCCCCCCCCACTTCAAGGCCCCTTTCCTGCCCCCCCTACAAAATGCCCCAGAAAGGGAAATTTTTTTGCCAGAAAACCATCCCGCCCTTTGGGCCCCCACGTGTTTATTTAAAATTTTCAAGGCGTTTCTGCATCGTGTCCGGAAAAAATCCATTTTGACCACCGCACATGGACTATAAACACGGCCAAGGCCGCTATATCATTGACAGCTCATGGTGGTGGGGGGGATGTCTCTGGGGGTGAGGGGGCTCTCGGCCGGCGCACGCTTTTTCCCAAAAAAAGCAGGGGTGGGGGCAAAGGGTTCTTTTCCCCCCCGGGCCTCTGGTGGCATCACGTGCCCAAGAAACCAGGGCCCTGTTGAAATTTTTCTGTCTTTGGGGACCATCCACAAAACAGGTCCGGAGCTTTGGGGCGGTTAAGGGAAAGAGACCCTGCGGGCTTTTGGGGGACAAGAACCCTTTTGCCAGCAAGGTTGGGGTGCGAAAGCAGGGCGAAATCTGTGGCCCGCCCTTAAGTTTGGTAGACTGGAGAAAATCCCTTGCCTGGCACATTTCTGAACCCTTTTCCCTCCAGAAAAATTTTTAAAGAGCTACCCGGAACTGGGGCTGCCTCAGAGGAAAGGGTCGAAGTCTAAAATTCGCACTTCCCCTTTTTCCGGCACCCCTGCTTTGTCCCCCCGGCTGCATGCGCGTCACTCGGCCTCCCCCCCTCAACCGTCTCATTGTTACTGGCAACACCCCTGAATTCCACCCTCCACATGCTTTTCCCGCGATTGTGGCGGGGGCGCAATTTCCCTTAAAGCAGTACAAGTAACACATTTGGGCCCGACAAGCATCGGTGGGCCCGGGGTGTTTTGGGGGCCAAACCCAGGGGGGAGGGGGGTTGAAAAGATCTCTTCACCCTTCCTTGCCATTTTTTTAAAAAGCCTTTAAAATTTGGGCAGGGGCGGTGATGCCCTTGTCAGCATGAGCAAATTTTGGTGAAACTTAGTTCTGGAACGATCGTTGGGACACTCTGAAAAAACAGGTCCCCCCAGCGGGCGGGGGAGGAGACAAAAAAGGACAAGGGGGGGGGAAACAGAGGGGTTTTCTCTTCGTCAATCCCCAAGGCCCCACATTTTCCAATTTTTTTCGGGCTTTATTAGGAGTGGTTCGGGTTCCAGGGCTAGTTTCAATGCGGGGGGCATCCTCTCAGGGGGCATCATTGAGGCAAGTCCCGGGCTGTATTGAAGCTCTGCCGGGGGAAGCGGGGGAAAGGGGGGGAGGGGGAGGAGGTATTTTTAGAACCCCACGTTTCCGACGTCCCTTTCCTTGGGGGGGGGGAGGTTGGGGCAATTTGAGGCGGGGGGGAGGAAGATGGGAAATCTTTGGGTAGTGGGCCCCCCGAACCCCCGGGGGCTTGGGGAAAACAAGGTTAAACTCTCACATGAGTGTTGGGTGCTCCATTTCCCCCAACATGAAATTCCTAATTAAGGCCATCAAAAAGGGCAACAGTAATGGGTGGGCCCCCCTCCCGGATCCCCCGGGTTTCAAAAAAAAAACTCAGCACTTTCCCTTTCCACCCACCCAAATAGAGAGTAAAATGCAGGAAATTGGGGGAAACCTTTCTGAAATTTATCAATTGGAGACATCCGTTCATCTGCTTCACTTCTTTTAAAAGTCACGGTGGAACAACATCAGCGCGTGCCCGCAGTTTTGAGGGCCCAAATAGCCGAGCCGGGGAGCACGGCAGCAGCCAAAAGGGGGCAAAAAAGCCTAATAGGTGACCTCTGGCAAATCTTTTTTACCCCCAAAATCGGGGTGCAATTGGGGGCACACATCCAACACACCGGGGACCGCTTAAAATCATGGTGCAGACTATCTGGGGGTCTCAAAACCCCATGGGTTTTTTTATGTGTTCCGGACCCAATAGGGCTTCTGGGTAAACCAAAAAGGGCAATGGCCCAGCTCAAATCGCCACGGCCCTGAGGTGTTGTCCCCGCCCGCATGAGGAGACTTTTAAAAGGGCAGCAAGGTGTTTATGACAACCCCCGATTCCCCTTTACTCTCTTTTTCTTTAGGGAAATTTTGCATTGTCAGTGGTTTTTTGGGGGTCTGTTTGTGGGATAAGTATAAATTTTGGTCCCCCTTTGGAACAGAAAAGTTTACTTCCAAAATGGTTTTTTCCATCACAATTTTTAATTTTTTTGGGTGAAAAGTCATATTTTTTAAAATTTTTTGGGGTTATGTTCTTTTGAGATACAGCTTAAACATGGTCCATTGGGAAAAAGAAATGTGGCTTCTAAAATGGGATTTCTCCCTCACAATTTTAATAAATGGGTGAAAAGTTTAAATTTTTTAAATTTTTTTGGTTTATTTCTGGGTTTGAAAAAGAAACAATACCAGGTCCTATTCCCAAAAAAAAATTTTTTCTAACAAGGGTTTGTTCTTTACAATTGGGCCAAAAAGGGGGTCAAGGGTCATGCTTTGGAAAATTTTTGGGGGGATTTTGCTGTGACATGCGCTATAAATACAGGTCCTTTTATAAAAAAAAAAGGGTTGTTTCCCAACAGCCCTTTCTTTTTCAAAATTGTCAAAAGAGGCTCTTGGGGCTTTTTTTGGAAATTTTTGGGGGGGATTTTGCTGTGACCCTTCAGCTATACTACAGGTCCCCATTTTTAAAAAAAAAATTTTTTTTTTAACAGGGCATTTTTCCTTTAAATTGTCAAGAGTGGTCAAGGGTGATGGGGGCCCGTTTGAAACAAAGGAAAAGGTAAGGACAAAAATTAATGGGGCCCCATATTCAAAAAATTAAATTGTTTTTTTTTTCAAGATTTTTTAACATAGCCCCTTTGGGCAATCCCCCTTTTTGAAAACCCATTTAATACAATTAAAAAAAAGAAAACAAAGACATGGTGGGGTTCCCCTCCTATTTTAAAAAAGTTTTTTCAGAATTAAACTACTAAAAAAAATTGATGTTTCAAAAAAGGGTGGTTTAAAAAAAATTTCCCCTGGTTGTACAAGGGAGGGACAGGGGGAAATTACCAATATAGGTTTTTTCAGGGAAAATGGGTATTGGGGCACGGGCAGAGAACCCGGGACAGAGAAAAATTTTCCCCCCAGCACGTTAGTAAAATGAGAAAAAAATGCCCAAAAAAAAGGGGCCCCCCGGGGGGAAAAAGGATTTGTTTTTAACCTCACATTCCAAGTGAAGGGCTCCAATTGGGCCCCCACTTCCCTACGGAAAGGGGCAAAAGGGCTAAAACCCCGGGCTTTTACTGGGTACTGAAAGGCTGGGAGGTCTTACATCAACACTTCCGCTTCCGGGACTCTGCCCTTTAGCACGACTGTTTTTTGTTGCTGCGGGGGCTTTTAAGGGCTTTTTTTAAACCCTGTTAATTTGAAGGGCGGGACGCCAGCCTTTGGGGTTCCCTTTCACCCACTGTAACTCCGGCCCGGCGCTGAACCTGCGTGTTAAAAAGATGACAGACCAAACCTTTTTTCCTCTCACCCAAACCCCCTGTAAGTTGGCAGCTGGAAACCCCCGTGTTAAAAAGATGGTGACGGCAAACACTGGCTCTTCCCCCGTTAGCGGCAAACGGGGACTTCAAAATTTCTCTAAAAAAACAATTTTGAAAAAGGTGAAATTTTTTTGTTTGGGTTTAATAGTGCAAAAAGTGGTCCGGGCTGGGGTACAAATTGCCCCAATTTTAGGCTTTTAAAAAAACTGGGGCTGGATTTACTATGGGGTCGCTTTATTTGATCTCCGGGGGGTCTGTCCCTAATCAATGAAAAGGGGGTTTGGGGGAAAAAATTTAAAACCCGGGAAAATTGGTTTTGGGTAATCAGTCCCCAAGGGGAAACCCCAGGTCAAAAATCTTCTCAAATAAGAAGTTTTTTGGGGATGATTAGGACATTTGTATTAATTATTTGGGGGTTGGGGGACGAATTAACAATCTACCTTTGGGTTGAGCGTTTATTATCGACAAAGGTTTAAATTTGGGAATTTTTTTTATGGTGATCGGGTTTTTTAGGGTCATGCGTATTTTTGGTTTAAAAAATTTTGCAATCTTTTATTAAGATCGCGCCATTTTCGGGGCTTCCCTTTTAATTTTGGCGGCCAGCAAAACAGATTACAGAATTTGAGAAAGGGGGAGAGTGTGTGTGACGTCATGGGCTGGGGTGTGTATTTGGGGCGATTGGCTGGAAAAAATCACATGGGCCTTGTTTTAAATAAGGGAAAAGCGTTTTTCCCCTTAAGGGGCCTCAGTGTCTCTCGCGGCCCCAGGAGAAAGAAAGTGCGCTCTGGTTGTTTCCAAAAACTTTAGCGAAAATTATTTTTTCCTTCACAGAGAAACCCCTACTATTTAGTGTGATCCTTACAATTTAGTTAATTGAGATTGGAAGATTTTATTTTAGTTAGTGTTTTTGGCAAACTTTTGCCTATCCAAAATCAACCTTTCTTCCCCGATCGAAAAAAAAGAAACACTGGTTTCTTGACCCAAATCAATAAGAAAAATTTTATTAATCCCCATACTTTTTTATAGGGTTAGGTATGAGAATTTCACTTCTAACAATCACGATAACCAAAATCTTATAGGATTATTTTTTAGCCCAATAAAACAGATAACGCATTACTCTTAAAAATATCTGACCAGCTCATCAAAAATTGCAATAACACAAAATTTTTCAATTATTAACCCCAATACTTAGACACAGATCAGATTTGTACAATGGGCACCGGTGCCCCCGTATCTCTCACTCTTTTGGGTTATGCACATCGTTGTTTTTAAAAGTCAAAAATTTTACTTTTATTCAAAAAAAAGCATATACCCTTTACGGGGGGGGTTTTTTAAATTTGTATTTGTATAATTTCACGATCCCTTTTTTATCTAGTGCAAGTGTATTTTGAACTGAGCAGAAAAACTTGGTATTGGTTTTATAAAGGGTTTTCATTTCACTGCTTTGCAACCTGAATGATTAGCAAAAAGAAAAGTCAGGAAAGTTTCCCTTTAAAAGCTGAATTTTTAAAAATGGATCCCTTTAATTATCTTTTCATTGACAGTTTCACTATTCCCTTCATTCCCCCCTCTTGATAATTAAAACACCATTTTAATTACAATATGTAGTACCCCTGGTTCTTTTAAAAAGGGGGGTATCTTTGTTGCTCACTGCACCCTAGGGATTTTTTACATGAATAAAATGACATTTGACCATTAGACCATTTTGGTCTTATAGCAACCTCCTTGTTCCCAATACTTTTGATCAAGATCCGACTTAAGACAGAAAAATGTAATGAGTAAAGATGTGGGCTAATCCCCCCACCCCTTGTGCCACTGAATCAATTGGGGGGGTTACTAGGAAAACCCTTTACCTGCGGGGCCTCCATTTTGTTTCCCCAAACATTAAAAATCTTTCTATTCGTAAGCCCTTGAATTTTAAGGGCATCAAAGTCTCTCATTAAGGGTTGAAAGTCTTCACTTCAATGTATGTTGTGTATTCCTATGATGAGGTAGCATGAGTTCTGGTTTAAAACTTTTATAAAATTTGGGGGATCCTCTTATTATTGCATGTCTTGGAAAAAAACCAAATGTGCCAAAAAAAAAACCATTTGCCCTTTAAAAAATGTGGTCCCCTCCAAATTATAATGCTTTGAAAAAAAAAAAATTATTTCGGGGAAGAACTTTAATGAAAAAAGAAAACCCTTTTTTTGTGCAAAATTATTTCTAAAATGTCCAAACTAGGTAATTTTACCCTCCTGCGTTTTATGTGCTCTATTGCATCTGGGGAAGTGTTTTTAAACCCGAAAACCTAGGGGAATGAGAACTTGGGTTTGTCATTAAAAAAAATTTTTTATGGAACTTAAGTAGTCAGGGAAATGGGTTGGTAATGGTCACTCCGTGGTTTTGAAGCTATGGTTTTGGGTATTTGGGGGTTCATTTTAACTAACTTAGTCTTTTCCTCTAAAAAGTGTTTATGTATTTATGTGTAGATCTATGTTTTCATAACACCATATTATGCATTTTAACTTTACCCTTATTTTTGCAAAACCTAAAAGAATAACAGCTGTATTCTTCAACCTTTGGGGTGGGGAGATCTCACCCCCACACCTTCGGCGTCCCTTTATAAAAATTTTAGCTCATGCAGACAATACATCCCGTGAAAACGTAGCAAAAGAGCAGCAACAAAACCATTTTGTAGTTTTTTAAGCGGAGAAACATTTATTTTTTTTCTTCACGCGATGAAGGGTAGTATCGTAAGACCCACTGCGGGTTAGTGGTGGTTTTATCAACCACGAAGGAGCATAGAAAATCAGGATATCTTCTGGTTCACTTTTCCGCTTGCAACCCGGAACGTCTGCTTCCTTGGGGCTTTCTTAATGGGGGGTGACACCACAACCAACCCCCCCTCCCCTTTTTCACACTTTAAGGTTGCATCGACTTGTTTTTACTTGTGGCCTGGCTGGACCTTTTTCCCCTCTTTCTGCAAAAAAAAGAACATTAAAACTTATGGGTCAAGACACAGTCTCTTTTCTTTTTGGGGAAACGAGGTAGGAAATTGCATGTCCCCACTTGGGTGTGAGTCTCTCTATTTTCCTTTGAGTTGCTGCACATAATCCACAGATGGAGTAAAGCTGAATGTTGATCCTGGAGGTGAAGTGATTTATTAGGCAATTTTCCAAACAGAAATTTTTAAGGTGAAAGTTTTAAGACCCCTCTGGGGTGGGGAAAATTTGTTCCTAAAAAATAGAGGGAAGACATCTGGGGACCTCATTCAGTCTCTTTTCAACATTTGGCAAAATCTTTTGGGGACGACAAATATGCTACTGTTTCATTTAAATCTTAGCATAAAAAGGTGTGTAAAACATTACCAGGAGTGCAAGTAATCTCTGATTACTTGAAGCAACCCCAGTAAGAAAAAAAATTAACACAAAAACCCAAAACATACAATAACTTCTACCTTTGGTCTGTCTACCTGTAGGATCTTGAAAAGGGCCCTTGGTTGATGGGAGGTTTGAAGGTAAAGCTCTCACGCTCCCCCAGCACTCTGCTGGGGGCACAACTGGGAGGGCAACACTTCCGCTTCTGCAGTGAACCCCTTGCGCCCCATTTTGGACCAAATTTCGAGTACATTTTAGAAACCCAAACAGAAAAATAACGTCATTACTCATTAGAATAGCGACCATCACAAAATTGGCAATAACACATAATTTCAATTATTAATCCCTAAAACGTTAGAACAGATCAATTTGTACAACGGAGCAAAACGGGACCCTTTTCTCTCCTTCTTTTGGGGGTTTGCACATCGTAGATTTAAAAGCAACATATAAAATTTTTCAGAATAAAAAGCATATGATTCCTTTCATTATTTTTAATTTGTAGTGTGTATAGTCACATGACCCTTTTTTTCTATGCAAGTGTACTTTGAACTGACAGAACAAACTTGGATTTGTTTTTTAATCAAGGTTTACTCACTGCTTTTCAAACCCGAAAGATTACAAAAAGCAAATTCAGGAAAAGATTCATTAAAATGGTGACAGTTTTTTTAAAATGGAGCCTTAATTACAATTCATAGACATTTAAACCCCTATTCCACTTTATTTGGTAAAATTTTAAAGGAGCATCTACCCCGAAAAATCACAGGGTGGGGAGCGGAGGGGGGAGGGGGGGCCCGGGGGAACACAAACAATCTCTATAAAGAAAACTGGGATAAGTTCCCAAGACTTAGTGTAGACATTGCAATAGCTTTATTATTAACAGTTTTCTATTGAAATATTTCCTGGTTATTGGGCAGGCTGAACTTATAGGATACACATCTTTTCTAGTAACTGCAGGTCTCTTTGTTAGGTGCAAAACTCCACTTTTATTATCAGTATACATTTCAGATAGGTGTTCATTTTCAATTTTGCCCATTCCAACTTTCTTGATATATCCACTTTGTACTTAAATTAGAATCCAGCAAGTCAGCACAGGTTGATAGGTGCCAAAAATACCTTGTAATATCCAAATAAATTTCAGATACGTGTTTTTTGACATTTGCGCCCTACAGAGTTGTTTATTGAGGCACCTTGCACTTAAATGTGAATACTGTAATTTTGTAGTCACCACAGGTAAATTGATAGGTACCAAAAATACCTTTTATTATCCGAATACATTACAGATACGTGTTTTTTTGCACTTTTGCCCAGTCCAGATTTGTTGATAGAGCCACCTTGCAGTTAAATTTGAATCCAGCAATTGTGTAGTTTACCACAGGTGAATTGATAGGTGCCAAAAAATACCTTTTATTATCTGTATACATTACAGATACGTGCTTTTTGACTTTGGCGCACTACAGCTTTGTTCATTGAGGCACCTTGCACTTAAATGTGAATACTGAATTTTTTTAGTCACCAAAGGTGAATTGATATGTGCCAAAAAATACCTTTTAATATCCGAATACATTTCAGATACGTGTTTTTTTCACTTTGGCGCAGGCCAGCTTTGTTGATAGATCTACTTTGCAGTTAAATTTGAATACAGCAATTTTGTAGTCACCACAGGTGAATTGATAGGTGCCAAAAATACCTTTTATTATCCGAATACATTACAGATACGTGTTTTTTTTACTTTGGCGCACTACAGCTTTGTTCATTGAGGCACCTTGCACTTAAATGTGAATACTGCAATTTTTTAGTCACCACAGGTGAATTGAAAGGTGCCAAAAATACCTTTTATTATCCGAATACATTACAGATACGTGTTTTTTGCACTTTTGCCCAGTCTAGATTTGTTGATAGAGCCACCTTGCAGTTAAATTTGAATCCAGCAATTGTGTAGTTACCACAGGTGAATTGATAGGTGCCAAAAAATACCTTTTATTATCCGAATACATTACAGATACGTGTTTTTTGACTTTGGCGCACTACAGCTTTGTTCATTGAGGCACCTTGCACTTAAATGTGAATACTGCAATTTTTTAGTCACCACAGGTGAATTGATAGGTGCCAAAAAATACCTTTTATTATCCGAATACATTTCAGATACGTGTTTTTTCACTTTGGCGCAGGCCAGCTTTGTTGATAGATCTACTTTGCAGTTAAATTTGAATACAGCAATTTTGTAGTCACCACAGGTGAATTGATAGGTGCCAAAAATACCTTTTATTATCCGAATACATTACAGATACGTGTTTTTTTACTTTGGCGCACTACAGCTTTGTTCATTGAGGCACCTTGCACTTAAATGTGAATACTGCAATTTTGTAGTCACCACAGGTGAATTTAAAGGTGCCAAAAAATACCTTTTTTTATCCAAATACATTACAGATACGTGTTTTTTGCACTTTTGCCCAGTGCAGATTTGTTGATAGAGCCGCCTTGCAGTTAAATTTGAATCCAGCAATTGTCTAGTTACCACAGGTGAATTGATAGGTGCCAAAAGATACCTTTTATTATCCGAATACATTACAGATACGTGTTTTTTCACTTTGGCGCACTACAGCTTTGTTCATTGAGGCACCTTGCACTTAAATGTGAATACAGCAATTTTGTAGTCACCACAGGTGAATTGATAGGTGCCAAAAAATACCTTTTATTATCCAAATACATTACAGATACGTGTTTTTTCACTTTGGCGCACTACAGCTTTGTTCATTGAGGCACCTTGCACTTAAATGTGAATACAGAAATTTTGTAGTCACCACAGGTGAATGGAAAGGTGGCAAAAATACCTTTTAATATCCGAATACATTTCAGATACGTGTTTTTTCACTTTTTTCATACGTGTTTTTTCCAAAGTGGCTCAAGGGTCATGCTTTGAATTTTTGGGGGCATTTTGCTGTGACATGCAGCTATACTACAGGTCCTATTATAAAAAAAATGTTATTTCTAACAGACATTTGTTCTTCACAATTGTCAAGAGTGGCTCAAGGCTGAGAAGTCATATTTATAATTTTTTGGGGTCATGTAGCTGTGAGATACAGCAATAATCATGGTCCTTTGTAACAGAAATGTGGCTTCTAAGTGGCATTTCTCCCTCACAATTTTTAACAGTGGCTGAGAAGTCATTTTTATAATTTTTTGGGTCATGCTGCTTTGAAATGCAGCAATACTACAGGTCCTATTATAAAAAAAAATGTTGTTTCTAACAGACATTTGTTCTTCACAATTGACCAAAGTGGCTCAAGGGTCATGCTTTGAATTTTTGGGGGCATTTTGCTGTGACATGCAGCTATACTACAGGTCCTATTCTAAAAAATGTTGTTTCTAAAAGACATTTGTTCTTCACAATTGACCAAAGTGGCTCAAGGGTCATGCTTTGAATTTTTTGGGGGCATTTTGCTGTGACATGCAGCTATACTACAGGTCCTATTCTAAAAAATGTTGTTTCTAACAGACATTTGTTCTTCACAATTGTCAAGAGTGGCTCAAGGGTGATGGTGCTGTCAGAAACAGGAATAGGTAGGACACTGTTAATGGACACATATTGCAAAATGACTTGTTTTTGCAAGATCTTTAACATAGCTATCAATCCCTGTATTGAGACAACCCATTTAATACAATTAAAAAAGAGAAACAAAGACATGGTGGGATTCCATCCTATTTTAAAAATGTGTTTTCTAGAATTAAAGTACTAAAAAACTTGCATGTACAAAATAGCTGTTAAAAAAAATTCCTCTGAATTGTACAAGGGAGGTACAGGAAAACTTGACCAGATGTAGGTTATTCAGAGGACATGGAGTATGGAGCACGGACAGAGAACAAAGTACAGAGACAATTTCCTCCAGCACGTTGAGTAAAATGAGAAAAAGAATGCCAAGAAAAAGGGCACCTGAGTGGAACAGGAGTGTTAACCACCAGTATTTCCAAGTGAAGCTCAATTGGTCCGCACTCATATGGAGAGGCAGGCGCTACCCAGGACCGGGACAGTATATATCCAGTGAAACTAAAATGGTGGTTGAAAGACTCCTTTTTCCGGCACTTTTTAAATGTGGGGGTCATGCAGGTTTGGGGCTCATGCTGTGGCCCAGGACAGGTATAGTCAATGTCCAGTGAAAATAAAATGGTGGTTGAAAGACTCCTTTTTCCGGCACTTTTTAAATGTGGGGGTCATGCAGGTTTGGGGCTCATGCTGTGGCCCAGGACAGGTATAGTCAATGTCCAGTGAAACTAAAATGGTGGTTGAAAGACTCCTTTTTCTGGCACTTTTGAATCTGGGGTCATGCAGGTTTGGGGCTCATGTTGTGGCCCAGGACAGGTATAGTCAATGTCCAGTTCAACTAAAATGGTGGTTCAAAGACTCCTTTTTCCGGCACTTTTGAATCTGGGGTCATGCAGGTTTGGGGCTCATGCTGTGGCCCAGGACATGGATAGTCAATGTCCAGTTCAACTAAAATGGTGGTTGAAAGACTGAAACAGTCCGGTCTCAATGCGTCAGACAGATGACGCCGTATGCGAATTTTAAGCGGACCTGTGGTACACCCCACATATTGTATGCGACAGTCTTCACATGCTACTAAATAGATTACCATCTTGTTATTACCATTTTGAATTTTTTTGATAGAAAAAGACTTGTTGTTAACATATGAAGTGAAAGTCGATGTTCTCGTCATATAGTTACAAACTGTGCATACATTGTGGCCACACTTAAAGAAGCCTTTGGTATCCAACCAAGTGACTTGCTTTTGAGATGTTAAAATGAATGTGCTGGGTGAGACCAAGGACCCTATTGTGGGAACTCTACGGGACACAAACCTAGTATTGTATTTCAGAAGATTTTTGATATATTGATTTACATACAAAATAGGCAAATTAGATTTGATAATATTAGTAACTTGATGAAATTGTTTACTATAATTAGTTACAAATATAATCTGATCATTATTCTCTCTAGTACATTTAACTTTCTTTTGGAATAATTGGCATCTAGGAATTTTTGAAACCTCATTAACAGCCTTTTTTATAGCTTTTTCTGAATATCCTCTCCTACTTAATCCATCGCAAACCGATTCTTGCTGTACCATAAATTCTTCCCTTGCGGTATGAACATCAAGCAGGATATTCAATATTATTATTTTATACATTCAACACACCTGTTTAGGATTATACTTTTTATGTATTGATAAAGTTTTTATTATTATCTTTAATACTTTTATATTTGGATATACGGTAGGGTTTAAAATAGAGGCATTGTTTTGTCATGTTTCCGGTTCTTGCCTATTTAAGCCCAAGCAGCTACACCTGTTTGTATGCCATGATGAAGGGTCACGTGACCCGAAACGCGTTGCCTCATATCTAGGTGTGTTTGGATTTAGCTGCTGCTATCTCAGTTCTAATCGAATGTTTCCAGTAATGGATTTTTTAAAATGCAGGAATAAAGTCTAAAGATTTGTTTTAAACACCCCCCCGGCTGCAAATCGTGCATTTTTTGGGAGTAGGAGCTGGCTCGATCTTTTTTTCATTTGGACATCAAGTGTTTCGGGATTGCATCCGGAGCCGTGCTCTCACCCTGACTCCAAGGAACAAGCATACAGAGTGAGGTGAGCTGTATTTACTCCTTTGCCTGACACCAGCCCTGGCTCTCACGCATCCACTATAAGTCTGGCCTTGCCAGATGGACCTCCGTGATCCACGTTCACAGCCTCACCCTCCTTGATAAGTAATTACCTTCAACCCACTTGACAGTAGAATGCAGGATTTTCACAGAGGCCTTGTTGACCAACTGTGGACATCTGTTTCATCTGCTTCACGTTCTAATGTCACAGTGGAACAACGTCACCAATGTGACAGCAGTAGAATGGCAAGTAGATGTAGCAGCAGCAGCATTGGAAAACTAGTTTTTTTTAAAATAGTTAATTTCTTATTACAAATTTTTATGCTGAGGGTCCATAAGGGCACCGGTGCGGGTTTTGGGGTCATGCTGTGGTACAGGAAAGGGATAGTTAATGTCCAGTTCACTAAAATAGTGATTCAAAGACTACTTTCTCCCAGAACTTTGTGATCTATGGGTCATGCAGGTTTTTGGGTCATGTTGCGGTACAGGACAGGGATAGTCATTGTCTAGTTCAACTAAAATAGTGGTTCAAATACTTCTTTCTTCCGGCACTTTTTATTCTGAGGGTCCATAAGGGCTTCTGTGATGAATTTGGGGTTATGCTGTTTTAAAGGACAGGGATAGTCAATGTCCACTTCACTAAAATAGTGGTTCAAAGACTACTTTCTTCCGGCACTTTGTGATCTGTGGGTCATGCAGGTTTTTGGGTCATGCTGCTGTACAGGACATGGATAGTCAATGTCCAGTTCAACTAAAATAGTGGTTCAAATATCACTTTCTTCTGTCACTTTGTGATCTGTGGGTCATACAGGTCTTTGGGTCATGCTACGGTACAGAACAGAGATAGTTAATGTCTAGTTCACTAAAACAGTTGTTCAAAGACTACTTTCTTCAGGCACTTTTTAATCTGTGGGTCATGCAGGTTTTGGGGTCATGCTGCGGTATAGGACAGGGATAGTCAATGTCCAGTTCAACTAAAATAGTGGTTCAAATACTTTTTTCTTCCATCACTTTTTTCTCTGAGGGTCCATAAGGGCATCTGTGATGAATTTGGGGTTTTGCTGCAGTAAAGGACAGGAATAGTCAATGTCCAATTCACTAAAATAGTAGTTCAAATACTACTTTCTTCCGGCACTTTGTGATCTGTGGGTCATGCAGGTTTTTGGGTCATGCTGCGGTACAGGACAGGGATAGTCAATGTCCAGTTCAACTAAAATAGTGTTTCATAGACTACTTTCTTGCGGCATTTTGTGATCTGTGGGTCATGCAGGTCTTTGGTTCATGCTAGGTACAGTACAGAGATAGTCAATGTCCAGTTCACTAAAACAGTTGTTCAAAGACATCTTTCTTCTGGCACTTTTTAATCTGTGGGTCATGTGGGTTTTGGGGTCATGCTGCGGTACAGGACATGGATAGTCAATGTCCAGTTCACTAAAATAGTGGTTCAAAGACTACTTTCTTCCAGAACTTTTTATTCTGCGTGTCATGCAGGTTTTGGGGTCATGCTTCGGTACACTACAGGGATAGTCAATGTCCAGTTCACTAAAATAGTGGTTCAAATACTTCTTTCTTCCAGCAGCTTGTGATCTGTGGGTCATGCAGGTTTTTGGGTCATGCTGCGGTACAGGACAGGAATAGTCAATGTCCAGTTCAACTAAAATAGTGGTTCAAAAACTTCTTTCTTACGGCACTTTTTACTCCGAGGGTCCATAAGGGCATCTGTGATGAATTTGGGTTTTTGCTGCGGTAAAGGACAGGGATGGTCAATGTCCAGTTCACTAAAACAGTGGTTCAAAGACTACTTTCTTCCCGCACGTTGTGATCTGTGTGTCATGCAGTTTTTTGGGTCATGCTGCGGTACAGGACAGGCATAGTCAATGTCTAGTTCAACTAAAATAGTGGTTCAAAGACTACTTTCTTCCGGCATTTTGTGATCTGTGGCTCATGCAGGTCTTTGGGTCATGCTAGGTAAAGGACAGAGATAGCCAATGTCCAGTTCACTAAAACAGTTGTTAAAAGACTTCTTTCTTCTGGCACTTTTTAATCTGTGGGTCATGCGGGTTTTGGGGTCATGCTGCGGTACAGGACATGGATAGTCAATGTCCAGTTCACTAAAATAGTGGTTCAAAGACTACTTTCTTCCATTACTTTTTATTCTGTGGGTCATGCAGGTTTTGGGGTCATGCTGCGGTACACTACAGGGATAGTCAATGTCCAGTTCACTAAAATAGTGATTCAAATACTTCTTTCTTCCTGCACTTTTTATTCTGAGGGTCCATAAGGGCATCTGTGATGAATTTGGGGTTATGCTGCATTAAAAGAAAGGGATAGTCAATTTGCAGTTCAACTAAAATAGTGTTTCAAATACTAATTTCTTCCAGCACTTTTTATTCTGTGGGTCATGCTGCGTTACAGGACAGGGATAGTCAATGTCCAGTTCAACTAAAATGGTGGTTTAAAGATTCCTTTTTCAGGCACCTTTTAATCTGTGGGTCATGTAGATTTAAGGGTCATGCTGCGGTCCAGGACAGGCATAGTCAATGTCCAATTCAAGTAAAATAGTGATTCAAAGACTACGTTCTTTCGGCACTTTGTGATCCGTGGGTCATGCAGATTTTTGGGTCATGCTAGGTATAGGACAAGGATAGTCAATGTCCAGTTCAACTAAAATAGTGGTTCCAAGACTATTTCCAGCCACTTGTGAACAGTGGGTCATGCAGGTTTTTGGGTCATGCTAGGTACAGGACAGGGATAATCAATGTCCAGTTGAACTATAATGGTGGTTCAAAGACTACTTTCTTCCGGCACTTTTTAATCTGTGGGTCATGCGGGTTTTGGGGTCATGCTGCGATACAGGACAGGAATAGTCAATGTCCAGTTCACTAAAATAGTGATTCAAAGACTACTTTCTTCCGGCACTTTGTGATCTGTGGGTCATGCAGGTTTTTGGGTCATGCTAGGTACAGGACAGGGATAGTCAATGTCCAGTTCAACTAAAATAGTGGTTTCAAGACTGTTTCAGCACATTGTAATCTGTGGGTCATGCAGGTTTTTGGGTCATGCTGCGGTACAGGACAGGGATAATCAATGTCCAGTTCAACTAAAATGGTGGTTCAAAGACTACTTGCTTCCGGCACTTTGTGATCTGTGGGTCCTGCGGGTTTTTGGGTCATGCTGCGGTACAGGACAGAGACAGACAATGTCCAGTTCAACTAAAATACTGGTTCAAAGACTTCTTTCTTCCAGCACTTTTTAATCTGTGGGTCATGCCAGTTTTGGGGTCATGCTGCAGTACAGGACAGGGATAGTCAATGTCCAGTTCACTAAAATAGTGATTCAAAGACTACTTTCTTCCGGCACTTTTTAATCTGTGGGTCATGCGGGTTTTGGGGTCATGCTGCGGTACAGGAAGGGTGGTCAATTTTCCAGTTCACTAAAACAGTGGTTCAAAGGACACTTTCTTCCGGCACTTTGTGATCCTTTTTTTTGGGTCATTCAGTTTTTTTGGGTCATGCTGCGGTACAGGACAGGCATAGTCAATGTCTAGTTCAACTAAAATAGTGGTTCAAAGACTACTTTCTTCCGGCATTTTGTGATCTGTGGCTCATGCAGGTCTTTGGGTCATGCTAGGTAAAGGACAGAGATAGCCAATGTCCAGTTCACTAAAACAGTTGTTAAAAGACTTCTTCTGGCACTTTTTAATCTTTGGGTCATGCGGGTTTTGGGGTCATGCTGTGGTACAGGACATGGATAGTCAATGTCCAGTTCACTAAAATAGTGGTTCAAAGATACTTTCTTCATTAAACTTTTTATTCTGTGGGTCATGCAGGTTTTGGGGTCATGCTGCGGTACACTACAGGGATAGTCAATGTCCAGTTCACTAAAATAGTGATTCAAATATTCTTTTTTTCCTGCACTTTTATTCTGAGGGTCCATAAGGGCATCTGTGATGAATTTGGGGTTATGCTGCATTAAAAGACAGGGATAGTCAATTTGCAGTTCAACTAAAATAGTGGTTCAAAGACTACTTTCTTCCAGCACTTTTTAATCTGTGGGTCATGCTGCGTTAAAGGACAGGGATAGTCAATGTCCAGTTCAACTAAAATGGTGGTTTAAAGACTCCTTTTTCAGGCACTTTTTAATCTGTGTGTCAGGTATATTTAAGGGTCATGCTGCGGTCCAGGACAGGCATAGTCAATGTCCAATTCAAGTAAAATAGTGATTCAAAGACTACGTTCTTTCGGCACTTTGTGATCCGTGGGTCATGCAGATTTTTGGGTCATGCTAGGTATAGGACAAGGATAATCAATGTCCAGTTCAACTATAATGGTGGTTCAAAGACTACTTTCTTCTGGCACTTTTTAATCTGTGGGTCATGCGGGTTTTGGGGTCATGCTGCGATACAGGACAGGAATAGTCAATGTCCAGTTCACTAAAATAGTGATTCAAAGACTACTTTCTTCCGGCACTTTGTGATCTTTGGGTCAATGCAGGTTTTTGGGTCATGCTAGGTAAGGGACAGGATAATCAATGTCCCGTTTTAACTATAATGGTGGTTTTAAAGAACTTTTTCTTCCGGCACTTTTTAATCTGTGGGTTCATGGGGTTTTGGGGTCATGCTGCGATACAGGACAGGAATAGTCAATGTCCAGTTCACTAAAATAGTGATTCAAAGACTACTTTCTTCTGGCACTTTGTGATCTGTGGGTCATGCAGGTTTTTGGGTCATGCTAGGTACAGGACAGGGATAGTCCCAAAGTCCAGTTCAACTAAAATAGTGGTTTTTAAGACTGTTTCAGCACAAATTTTAATTGTGGGTCATGCAGGTTTTTGGGTCCATGCTGCGGTACAGGGGCAGGGATAATCAATGTCCAGTTCAACTAAAATGGTGGTTCAAAGACTACTTGCTTCCGGCACTTTGTGATCTGTGGGTCCTGCGGGTTTTTGGGTCATGCTGCGGTACAGGACAGAGACAGACAATGTCCAGTTCAACTAAAATACTGGTTCAAAGACTTCTTTCTTCCAGCACTTTTTAATCTGTGGGTCATGCCAGTTTTGGGGTCATGCTGCAGTACAGGACAGGGATAGTCAATGTCCAGTTCAACTAAAATGGTGGTTCAAAGACTACTTTCTTCCGGAACTTTTTAATCTGTGGGTCATGCGGGTTTTGGGGTCATGCTGCGGTACAGGACAGGGAAGGTCAATGTCCAGTTCACTAAAACAGTGGTTCAAAGACTACTTTCTTCCGGCACTTTGTGATCTTTGGGTCATGCAGTTTTTTGGGTCATGCTGCGGTACAGGACAGGCATAGTCAATGTCTAGTTCAAAAAAAATAGTGGTTCAATGACTAATTTCTTCCGGCATTTTGTGATCTGTGGCTCATGCAGATCTTTGGGTCATGCTAGGTAAATGACAGAGATAGCCAATGTCCAGTTCACTAAAACAGTTGTTCAAAGACTTCTTTCTTCTGGCACTTTTTAATCTGTGGGTCATGCGGGTTTTGGGGTCATGCTGCGGTACAGGACATGGATAGTCAATGTACAGTTCACTAAAATAGTGGTTCAAAGACGACTTTCTTCCATAACTTTTTATTCTGTGGGTCATGCAGGTTTTGGGGTCATGCTGCGGTACACTACAGGGATAGACAATGTCCAGTTCACTAAAATAGTGATCAAATACTTCTTTCTTCCTGCACTTTTTATTCTGAGGGTCCATAAGGGCAGCTGTGATGAATTTGGGGTTATGCTGCATTAAAAGACAGGGATAGTCAATTTGCAGTTCAACTAAAATAGTGGTTCAAAGACTACTTTCTTCCAGCACCTTTTTTTAATTTTGTGGGTTTGCTGCGTTTAAAAGGGCAGGGATAGTCAATGTCCAGTTTTAACTAAAATGGTGGTTTAAAGACTCCTTTTTCAGGCACTTTTTAATCTGTGGGTCATGTAGATTTAAGGGTCACGCTGCGGTCCAGGACAGGCATAGTCAATGTCCAATTCAAGTAAAATAGTGATTCAAAGACTACGTTCTTTCGGCACTTTGTGATCCGTGGGTCATGCAGATTTTTGGGTCATGCTAGGTATAGGACAAGGATAGTCAATGTCCAGTTCAACTAAAATAGTGGTTCCAAGACTATTTCCAGCATCTTGTGATCTGTGGGTCATGCGGGTTTTTGGGTCATGCTGCGGTACAGGACAGGGATAATCAATGTCCAGTTCAACTATAATGGTGGTTCAAAGACTACTTTCTTCCGGCACTTTTTAATCTGTGGGTCATGCGGGTTTTGGGGTCATGCTGTGATACAGGACAGGAATAGCCAATGTCCAGTTCACTAAAATAGTGATTCAAAGACTACTTTCTTCTGGCACTTTGTGATCTGTGGGTCATGCAGGTTTTTGGGTCATGCTAGGTACAGGACAGGGATAGTCAATGTCCAGTTCAACTAAAATAGTGGTTTCAAGACTGTTTCAGAACAATGTAATCTGTGGGTCATGCAGGTTTTTGGGTCATGCTGCAGTACAGGACAGGGATAATCAATGTCCAGTTCAACTAAAATGGTGGTTCAAAGACTACTTGCTTCCGGCACTTTGTGATCTGTGGGTCCTGCGGGTTTTTGGGTCATACTGCGGTACAGGACAGAGACAGACAATGTCCAGTTCAACTAAAATACTGGTTCAAAGACTTCTTTCTTCCAGCACTTTTTAATCTGTGGGTCATGCGGTTTTGGGGTCATGCTGCAGTACAGGACAGGGATAGTCAATGTCCAGTTCACTAAAATAGTGATTCAAAGACTACTTTCTTCCGGCACTTTTTAATCTGTGGGTCATGCGGGTTTTGGGGTCATGCTGCGGTACAGGACAGGGATAGCCAATGTGCAGTTCACTAAAATAGTGATTCAAAGACTACTTTCTTCCAGCACTTTGTGATCTGTGGGTCATGAAGGTTTTTGGGACATGCTATGTACAGGACAGGGAAAGTCAAATTCCATTTCAACTAAAATAGTGGTTTCAAGACTGTTTCCAGCACCTTGTGATCTGTGGGTCATGCAGGTTTTTGGGTCATGCTAGGTACAGGACAGGGATAGTCAATGTCCAGTTCAACTAAAATGGTGGTTTAAAGACTACTTTCTTCCAGCACTTTGTGATCTGTGGGTCCTGCGAGTTTTTGGGTCATGCTGCGGTACAGGACAGGGACAGACAATGTCCAGTTCAATTAAAATACTGGTTCAAAGACTACTTTCTTCCGACTCTTTTTAATCTGTGGGTCATGTGGGTTTTGGGGGCGTGCTGCAGTACAGGACAGGGATGGTCAATGTCCAGTTTAACTAAAATAGTGGTTTGAATACTTGTGTCTTCCAGCACTTTTTATTCTGTGGGTCCATATGGGCATCTGTGCAGGTTTTGGGGTCATGCCGCTGTAAAAAACACGGATAGTCAATGTCCTGTTTACTAAAATAATGGTTCAAATACTTGTTTCTTCCGGCACTTTTTATTCTGAGGGTCCATCAAGGGCATCTTTGCTTGTATTGGGGTCATTTCACTGTAAAAGAAACCAATAGTAAAGGTCTTATTGAAAAAAGCTTATTTCCCACGCTTCAATGGCATCAAAATGAACAGCGGTTACTGGGTGTCCACCCACACAAATTGACAGTAGAATGCAGGAATTTTAGACAGGCCTCATTGACCAACTGGAGACATCTGTTGCGTCTTCTTCACGTTCTAATGTCACGGTGGAACAACGTCAGCAAAGTGCCAGCAGTAGAATGGCAAGTAGCCGTAGCAGCAGCAGCATTGGAAAAAATGCTTTTTAAAATAGTCAATTTCTTATTGCGAATTTTTATTCTGAGGGTCCTAAGGGAATTATTGCTGGTTTTGGGATCAGGCTACTTTAAAATGGAATCCAGGGGTGCCAATAGGGCAGTATTCCTGTCAGGCGCCCTAATCAAAAAGGGGCCCGGTAATATGTTAAAAATAAGTAGTAGTAATGGGCGGGCACCCCATTTGATTTAGCTAATTGTGGCCATAAAACGGTTAATAGATGACTGACGGCAACCCTGCCTCTCTCTGCACCCACTGTAACTAGGACCTTGCCAGCTGAACCTCCGTGTTCCCCTTTGGGATGTTCTTGCTGCCACCACATATATGAAAAGTTGTTGGTCCCTGGTGTAAAATAGTGATAGGGGTCTCCTGCCAGTTCCCATGTGCCATTTCCAATAACGGTGTCTTATTTTGTGTCAAAGGAGCCCCGTAGCAGCTGTTATGTACCTGCTGTGGCTACGCCACCCTCATCTTTTCGGTTAACCATTGACAGGAATGAATTATTTTAGCTCCTGAATTTTTTTCCATGACTCTTGTAGCCTAATTGTTTTGCCTAAGACGTAGCACATATTCAGTTTACTGTTGTGGATGTTAATTCCAGCTTCACCTCACCTGTTTGGGTGTAAAAATTAAGCTGGTGTTCCTCTCCCATAGACTTTAATGGTAATCAGAGATTAGTCGACATTGAGGATTGACAATAAGGGAGATGATTCAACATAATATGAAATATACTCGATGCAGAGTATTGGCCGAATCGTTCATCACTAGTGAAGCAGGAAAGGTGATAGCCTTTTTGTGTGAATTTATACTTCTTCAAGGTCTTAATGACGTGTGAACCAATGCAAGCCATCCTGCCTGTATCAGTCCTAACTATGTTTGTCTAAATTTAAATAAAGGATTGGGGCCCTTCCCTGGCTATTCTCCACCTTTGTGGCTAATATAATTTGGTCTGATCATGCTTCAATTTACTGTAAGCTTTCAATTCTGTACTTCTTGAAACCCATCGAGTAATGGCGCCTGAATGAATTTTTGCTCTTAGAATCTGCTTAGACTCTGCATGTGTATATGACATATTTCAGTCTATCATACATTTTACTCTAGAACATGCCCATGGCACATCATCTCATGTGTACAATGGGAAGCTCTTAAATGTGTTATTCAAGGCATCCTGATCAAACATGGTTTAAGACTGAAAAAAATCTTTAAGTTGAAAAAGGTCCTACAAAAAGTAGAAGCTCTTGAATCTAAACATGAGCAGGCCTTATCACCCAAAATACTCAGGGACCTTTTTACAGTGAGATTGGAGGTAAAATACTTCTTAGGGAGACATGTATGAAGGAAGGTGCTTTGAAGTGAATTGTCAAGTCCCGTTTTCAGTATATAATGCGCCTGAATGTATGAAAGTGGGTTTTGTGCGATTATAACTGGAGTCTAAAGTTCGAGGCGCCTTGCCTATGTGTTAGGTGCATTGCGAAACTTAGGCGCATTAGTAATGCACCTATCATGTATAAACGCTATTGATAGGTTGAAAATAGCAGAAAAGTCATTAGCATGTCAGTGAATAGAAACTATGGTACTGATCTTGCTTGGTGGACCACAGGTACCTGTGGTGTGCGGGCTCTTGCTGTATGTAGAATAAAGGGTGAGAGCTGCAAAAATACATTTCAAATTTAGTGCAGTAAAAATTAAAAATTGTAAAATCTGAACAACAACATCAATGGGTAATTTAATGTAAAACTAGTTTTAGATTCTATTACATTTAAATGCATTTTATAGGAGATATTTTTATATTTTTGGAATAATATATTTTTATATTATTTTTATATGATAACATTTTTTATTAAATTTAAATAATTTAATTTTATATAGTTTGATAATTATCAGAAATTACTTTTTATTATTGTACTGGTGTACGTTGAGAAATAAGGGACATTTTTTCCCTAATGGCTAATCAAGCTCCACTTCGACTACTCAGGCTCAGGCAGACCACATTGAAATAGGTCTGCCTGTTCGAGCAGCAATGCGCTTGGTTTTGCCGAACCACATTCATATATGTGTCTAACATTACGAGTGTGGTGTGACAGGCCCCCAGAATGCCCCCAAAACGCCCCTTCATGTTAGGCGCATTAGAAAGTGTCGAGTCTTACGAACAATGTGCCTGAGACATACATTAGGCGCATTAGACGTCGTAGACTGCTCACTTAGGCGCATTTTACGTCAAAAAAGGGTGAAAACCCGATCATACAGGTCTCCCTTAGAGTCTTTTTAGAAGCGATACTTACAAATGGGCCATAGCAAACTGTATGAGTATGGTAGTAAAAGTAGGCATATGTTTTTAAGGGCCCTTCAACAACAAATTGCTTGTTCCCATGTCCTTTGTATAAGGGCCTCAAACGGTGACTTAGTGTACACCAAACAAAAAAAATTAACGCCTTAAACCAAACACCTGAAAAGTACTTAATGACCAGAACATTTTTTTAGTTTTTGCCTCCTTGCATTTCAACAGTACTTTTTGGGGGAATAGTTTAAGTTCACTTATAAATTATTGCAGATTTTTTTTCCATCTTTAAAATATTTTTTGTTTTTTTAAATTTTTTATTACACCATTAACATTTCACACTTAATAACTTGTTAGATTAATTCTACAGGTTATTATAGTTGTGGGGATACCTAATATGTGTAGTTTTTTTTTTTTTTTTTGTCTAATGTATGCACAATTATTTTTTATTAAATATTTATTTTTTATTTTATTATTTTGGTATTGTGAATAGTAAATTAAGTAGGATATTCTCAGAAAATCCTTAATTTCATAGATAGGTCTGGAGCTTTAATCCCCATTACTGATAACCCTGCATTCTCACCAGGTCTGGAGTCCCACCTTTTCCTTGGCAGCTCCAAATTGAGCTCACTTCACATAAACAAGGTGATTGTCATTACTGATCTTCTCCCTTTTCAGTCATTTTCTGTGAAAGTGACCACTCTTGTCTCTTCACGTTTTCAATATACTCAACTGCAGCATTATTTTAATTCTCTCAAACTAAGACCCTTTACAACTTTTGAACAAATGTGCATTCTAAAACATCCTCCAAAACATATCATCTCTTCCATCTATAAGGAATTCTCTTCAACCCAACTTTCCCCCCACCCTTATCGTAAAGCCTTGGAAGATGAACTTAACAAACACTTCTCTCATTCTCAATGGTTAAGATGTTTTACACTTACCCATACAGCAGTGATTGCATCTAAAGCTCAAGAAACAAGTTGGTACAGGGTACCCTATGGTTTCCATATATTTCAGATGTTTGCTGGCGAAGTGAGAAAGCAATAGTTACGAGTTGTCCTTCACTAAAAAGTTTTTGGGACGTGATTTACCAAGTAATTCAAGAGTTTTCTGGTGTCCCTGTTCCTAAATCACCTGAAGCTACTTTACTTTTTATGTTTGATTTCACAATTCCTGCATATAAAATTCACTTCTCTGTCATCTCCTCCAGGCAGCCAAGACCATTATCTCTAGACATTGGAAGTCCCCCAATTCTCCATTGAACACTTACCATATGGAAGAAATATTAGCTTTGTCAAAAGATCAAATGCAAAAGCTCAAAAGGACCCGGTCTCACTGGCTTCTCTTTCAAACTTCAACCCTACTCCATACTCTCACAAATTTATTTATTTCCAGCATCCTGTGAGCTTATCTATCTTGTCCCTTAATCATAGGTCCCGTCTCCCTGTTTTTTTCTTTTTGCCTCCCCCTTCCCTACATTTTGTCTGTATAATGCTTTATATTGGACCAAAGTGGTCTTTCATTTTTGTCTATCTTGTTTCATATAATATTTAACAATTGACCCAAGTGGTCTTCCATTCTTGATTATCTTGTTTTATGTAATACTTTATTTTTTCAACAAAGTTCTTTTGAATTTAAAAAAATAAAATAAAGGATTGGCTTGATAAGTGCTGCAGTTTTTCCTTTTTTGTAAAATAGGATTAAAGGACCACTGTGTTTTTTTCCCTTTTTTGTTAAACAATGCTTTTAGGTCCACAGTAATGGCAGTCATTTTCCTTACCTGCAGCTGAATGTAGTGTTCCAGGCTAAAATATTTTTAAGGAGCCACTGGCTCCAAAGTTGAAAGAGTTAGGAGCCAAATCAAAATATTCATCAAATATAACCATAGATCATGTCTGAAATCACAAGACTTTGTATCAAAAGCTTAGAGATTGGTGCTGGAGATGAATGGAGCAACAACTGTACAACAACTCGTAAGAAGCCAAACTATAAGCCGGAATCCTGCAATAATGGTCAGAGTGCTACAGAGCATACCCCTGAGCTGGTGAGAGCAAATCCCTTTGCTGGTGAGAGGAATGGAGGCGCTGACCAAGGAGAAGGCACTGCAGCAAAACAAGATAGAATGCATGTACAATCTGAAAGCTGCAAAAAATGGAAGCCAAGAGCTGCATGACTGGAAGCTGAGATCCCTTACCATAGAGCTTGCTCGCACAGCAAAAGAGATGGAGATTGTCCTAAATCACCAGGGACCACTTAGAGCATGTTACAGTAGCCAGGAGTGCTTTGTGAGATATAGACAGAGTAATGAGTCCAAATCCAGATCGTCCAAGTCTGAAACCTTGCCAAACTACGTCCAGGAATCCTGTGCAAAACCCAAACTGCAGGTTTTTAGAATAATGGTATTTGTATGAAAAAGGGGCAGCAAGCGTCCAGCAACAGCCAAGATCTGCAGCAATTTTGGACAGTCACCACAGGTATTAGTAACCTGTACTGTGCAACAAGACTGTGACCTCCTACCTACACCACAAGGCCCAGGAAACAGCAACCAGAAACAACACCTTGGACTCTTACCTAAAAGTAATTATGTGATAGCTGTTCAGTCACTACAAGTCCCAGCAGCAACTGCTTTGTAGCAGGACTGTGGACTGATTACTGAAGGTGTGGTAGCAGAGCAGCATTCACAGGTGATTCCTGAGCAGAACTATCAGGTCTCTGCAGTGCAGCACAATCTTGGCTCGGTTGTGCAGGATTAGGCTGTTGATGACTCTACCAACATGAATGTTTCTAATGTTATTGATGATACTCCAGCAGGGTAAAGTGTTTCTCAGTCTGTGTGGGATTTAGAACCATCTCTGGAGTCAGGTCCATCTATGGTCCATTCTCTAGAGGATGGTGATGCAGAGAACATAGAGGTGGATGGTGAGGAGAGGGCTGTAAAGTCTAATTGTCAGGGGTAGTCAGGGACGCACCCAAAGATACAGACAAGTGAGGCCCTGACACTCGCCCCAAACTCTGTCCCTGCCTTTTGGGGAACCGACTCCTTAACAGGTCGGCCCCAACTAGAAGACTGACACTGCACTGAGCTAAGTGCACACAGACAGAGACGAACAGACACAAAACACAAAAGAGTAGTCAGACGGTCCAAGTCGATAACAAGACGGGCAGCGCGGTACAAAATCGTAAGGCAAGGAGAAACCAGAAACACAAGCAGAGGTCAAAAGGCACAGAAGATCCAAAAGGTGAAGGCTAACTACAGGTACAGAATAGCTATAGCAGGCACAGGAAGAAGGAAGCGGTGGCTATAAATAGGGAAAGGGAGGAAGCAGAGCAGAAGGGATAGGAAGCAGGAGCTGTCAATCACCAGAGAATCGATTAACCCCTAGGAGTGCTGGAGGATTCCTGGCCAAGGCGTTGGCCTGAAATCAATAAAGATCCAGGACTAAAAGCAATGTTCACACACAGGAAAGCCAAGCCGTAGTTATGGTCGCAGCGGCCGTGGCCGGCGACCAGGGCCAGATGGCGCGAACATGAAACTAATGCTCAGGACTTTCCCACTTTAGTTACAGAACCCCATAGTGCAGGCTATCAGCATCCCATTCAATGCCCACCATAACATCAGGAGAGTGGCCCCAGCCATTTCCCTTCTGGATCCGAGATTCACCCTCTTTTACCCCATATTATACAGATCAGGCTCTTAGGAGGAATGTGGACAGGTTTAGACATAAAGGGGCCAAGGAAGATCTGCCCACTAGAAGGTAGAAGGTTTATAGTCAGAGAGCTTCTGTGTAGAAAGATGGGCTTTCTGTCTACTAACATCCTGGCAGTGATTAACCTTCCTGACAGGGTTATGATGTCAGTTTTAAACTTATGTCGGACCTGGGGCAGTTCTGGACTAACTTTGCCAGGTTCCGAGATAGAGAGAGGTGAAATAAGTTCAGTTTTATTCCCATATCCAAGCCAGACACCGTAACATCATTATAATCTTCTGGAATGAAAACGGTTGAATGAATCAGGACATTGTCTGATGGCTCGGGAGACATTGTGACTCTCTCAATCACAAAACCAAGGCCAGGGATGAGGATAGTCTCTGGGCTGGAGGGTGGAAGGTTCTGGTAAAACTTTGTCAGCACCAAAATGTCACCCACCATTTACTCTACTCTAGAGATGGGCGAATCGATTCTAATGAAGTGGAATTAGTTTGGAATTTCAGGAAAACTTCGATTCTGAACGAAGTCGAAGTTTCGGGTGATTTGCGGGAATGAAGCGTGTTTTTAATTGATAAAATGGCCGCAAGCACATGGCGTTACATAAGGCAAAGAAATCTGGGAGGAAGAAAGGAACACCCTTAATGATATGTGCAGAGATAAGGCCAATCAGAGATCGTCAGGATTTTATGACGTCACCGTACTATATAAGTCCAGATGCGACGCTGGCTGCTCACACTCCTCTCACTGTGCTGTGCTGAAGCTGCTGCTGCAGAGATCTCACACAAAAGAAATTTGTTTTTAACAGCGATTTTTTTGGGGGGTGTCACTGCTTTTATCAGAGACTGCTCCTCTTCCGTTATAATTTTGATTCAGTTTGTGGGGTATTGTAATTGAAGTCCAGTGTGGGTCCAATTCTGCTCCATATACATTTTAATGCCATCTGGTCAGTTCAGGAGCACATTGAATATTCAAGGGTTGTCTAAGTCTGTTTGTGCTTTTTTTAGTCAGTAAAAGAAACGGCATTTTAACAAGCCACATACCAGTTAATTTTTTGCTGCTGATTTCTGTAGCGCATTTTATATCCGGGGGTTAATTAAGCGTGTTTGTGCTTTTTTAGTTAGTAAAAGAAACTGCGTTTTTACAAGCCACATACCAGTTAAGTTTTTGCTGCTGATTTCTGTAGTACAATTTATATCCGAGGGTTAATTAAGCGTGTTTTTGCTTTTGTAATCACTAAAATAAACGGTATTTTTAAATGCCAAAGACGAGGAAATTTTCCCTGGTGATTTCTGTAGCATAATTTATATCCAAGGGTTAATTAAGCGTGTTTGTGCTTTTGTAATCAGGTAAAATAAACGGTGTTTTTAAACGCCAAAGACGAGGAAATTTTTCCTGGTGATTTCTGTAGCATAATTTATATCCAAGGGTTAATTAAGTGTGTTTGTGCTTTTGTAGTCAGTAAAATAAACAGCACTTTTTTACAAGCCACATACCAGTTAATTTATTGCTGCTGATTTCTATAGAGCAATTTATATCCGAGGGTTAATTAAGCGTGGGTCTGCTTTTGTAGTCAGTAAAATAAATGGTGTTTTTAAACGCCAAAGATGAGGACATTTTTCCTGGTGATTTCTGTAGCATAATTTATATCCGAGGGTTAATTAAGCGTGTTTTTGCTTTTGTAGTCAGTAAAAGAAACAGCGTTTTTACAAGCCACATGCCAGTTAATTTATTGCTCCTGATTTCTGTAGCGCAATTTATATCCGAGGGTTATTTAAGCGTGTTTGTGCTTTTGTAGTCAGTAAAATAAACTGTGTTTTTAAATGCCAAAGACAAGGACATTTTTCCTGGTGATTTCTGTAGCATAATTTATATCTGAGGGTTACTTAAGCGTGTTTGTGCTTTTGTAGTCAGTAAAAGAAACAGCGTTTTTACAAGCCACATACCAGTTAATTTTTTGCTGCTGATTTCTGTAGCGCAATTTATATCCGAGGGTTAATTAAGCGTATTTGTGCTTTTGTAGTCAGTAAAATAAACAGTGTTTTTAAACGCCAAAGACGAGGAAATTTTTCCTGGTGATTTCTGTAGCATAATTTATATCCGAGGGTTAATTAAGCGTGTTTGTGCTTTTGTAGTCAGTAAAAGAAACAGCGTTTTTACAAGCCACATACCAGTTCATTTTTTCCTGCAGATTTTTGTAGCGCAATTTATATCCGAGGGTTAAATAAGCGTGTTTGTGCTTTTGTTGTCAGTAAAAAAAACAGTGTTTTTAAACGCCAAAGACGAGGAAATTTTTCCTGGTGATTTCTGTAGCATAATTTATATCTGAGGGTTAATTAAACCTGATTGTGCTTTCTTATTCAATAAAATACACAGCGTTTTAACACGCCACATACCAGTTAATTTTTTCCTGCTGATTTCTGTAGCGCAATTTATATCCAAGGGTTAACCAAGCCTGTTAGTGGGTTGATTTGGAGTCAAATACAGTTTGTGTATTTATCATATACAAATATCTTCATTAAACAGAGTCTGTACAATTTTGCGCAAACAGTATGTCAGACAGAGAGGTGGAAGGCTCTTCACATGCGAAGGCACAAACATTCCTGGAGCAGGCACAGGTCGCAGCACAGTAAGGGGACGTCGCAGCAGGGGTCACTCGGTGAGGCCAGAACTGCCGGTGTCATCTAGCGGCCGTGTGTTGACCAGTAACCCAAGGGTTCTTGATTGGTTGACTAGGTCATCCACTTCCTCCCAGATGACATCTGAAAATCCGAGGCAAGAGTCGGTGGGAACGTCAGACACAACCCTTAGTTGGCAGTGCCTGGGAGCAGGTCAGTGGCCCTCACCTGTTCTCAACCCGCCTCTGTCCTATCCGGTTCCCTCAACCAGAGAACTACTATGTGGTCTGGGCTCACTGCCACTATACAGCGAGGATGAACAATTTGAGGGCTGTCAGCAGCTACTTGGCAGCGAAGAAGTGGGGCCAACATCCCCTGTTTCTTGCAGTAGGCGGCAAAGTATCGATGTGTAGAGTGGCATGGGAGGTCATGTTGTGAGGGGTCAGCCTCTGCAGACCAAGATCGTTGAGGAGGACAGCAGTGAAGATCCAACAATAATCGATGATCATGTAGCCGACCGCACTTGGGAGCCAGGTGAAGCAAGGTCTTCATCATCGTCAGGAGAAGAGGGCGTCAGTTTGTGCGTCAGGCAGCGGTGCAGCCAGCAAGTAGGTAGTGTGGCCGTGAGTCAGCAGGGTAGCAGCAGTGCGAGGTTGGGAGCCAGACAGCCACGGGGTAGAAAACCCGCTTTGCAGGTCCAAGAAAGTAGCGGCACAGGGGCTCAGCGAGGCAGCGGCGGTAGTATTCACTCAGTGCGGAGCGTTGCTGGTAAAATCAGCTACTCAGTGGTGTGGCAGTTCTTTGCTAAGGCACCAGAGGAGCCGAATATGGGTATATGTAGAATCTGTGGGCAGAAAGTGAAGCGTGGCCAGGGAGCTAACGTTAGCACCACGGCCCTGCGTCAACACATACAGCGTCACCATCCGGTGGCCTGGGAGAAACATGGCTCAGATGTGGTGGTCCATCCTGCCGCCGCAGCAACAGCAGCAGCAGCAGCGCCCAATGGCACGTATGCCATTTCAGCTAGTCAAGACTCCACCACCTCTGCAGAAGGGAGCTGTTTCTCTTTGCCATCATCTTCCGGTCCAGAAGCTCCTGCTCCTCGCTACTCATGGCACCAGAAGTCGTTCAACGAGGCGATTGCAAAGAGACAACAGTATGCGTCCAACCATCCTAAGGTGCAGAAGCTGACCGTGCTCCTGTCGAAGTTGTTCGTACTGCAGTCCCTCCCTTTCCAAAGGGTGGACTCTGCACCGTTCAGAGAACTAATGGCTTGTGCCGAGCCGAGGTGGAGAGTTCCAAGCCGTAATTTATTTTCCAAAAAGACAGTACCAGCACTTCACAACTATGAAGAACAGAAGGTGGGCCAGTCCTTGAGCTTATCGGTTTGTTCCAAGGTGCACGGCAGCGCGGACATGTGGAGCTGTAACTATAGTCAGGGCCAGTACATGTCCTTTACGGCCCACTGGGTGAATGTGCTCCCTGCCCACCACACCAACAACTTGGACAGGAGACGCCGCTTTCTCCTCTACGTTGTCAATATCTGCTCCTGCGCCAATGTCGCCTCCTCCTCCTCCATCACCATCACCATCTCAGACTCCACAAGTGCTGCTCCATCATACCACATGTGTAGGGCACAGCGGTGTCACGCAGTTCTACACTTGGCTTGCCTCGGCGAACAGAGTCAAACAGGGAAGGAAATGCTCCGCTTCATGCAGCAAAAAATCGATGTGAGGCTTTCTCCTCGCCAACTGCAAATCGGACCCATGGTGATGGACAATGGGAGGAACATGGTGTCCGCGCTGCACCGAGGAGGGATGGTCCATGCACCCTGCATGGCGCATGTGTTCAGTCTGGTTGTGTAAAGGTTCCTGAAGTCTTCCACCGATCTTCAGAACATTCTGAAAATGGCCAGGAAACTGTGCATGCACTTCATCCATTCCTACAAAGCCAGGCACACCCTCCTCGAGTTAGAATGGCAGAACGGCCTCCCCAAAACACGCTGATATGCGATGTTTCCACCCGTTGAAATTCCAGCCTGCACATGTTGGACCGCCTGGATGAACAGAGAAAGGCCATTAACGATGTTTTGATGATCCAGGCGGACTGGAGTACTCCCCTGTGTAACTTTGATGTCAGCCAGTGGTAGCTCATGTATGACACCTGCCGTTTGCTGAGGCCATTTGAGGAGGTGACGTTATTTGTCAGTCGCCAGGACTACGGGATGAATAACGTCATTCTACTGCTTCATGTCCTGGAACAGATGCTGAAAAATCTGTCTGGGTAGGGGACTGGAGACGTGGCAACTACATCTCGCGGCCACATGAGTCCGGTGGGGACTGAACTGGAGGAAGTGGATGAGAAGGACATTGGAGCAGAAGCATTGTCTGGTGAAATGAGTGGTTTTTCTACCCAGGTGACAGGAGAGGAGGAGCAGGAGCAGCTGGAGGAGGTAGATGGAGATGAGGAAGACGAGGCAGATGACCCCAAAGCACCGTGGCAGTATACAGTGGAGATGGAGGGCGGGAGTCCCTCAGAGACACTTGCACAGATGGCCCGCAGCATGCTGATTTACCTGGCTAGTGACAGCCGAATAGTCAACATCCGGCAAAGGGATGACTTCTGTCTCTCCACTCTCTTGAGCCCTCGCTACTGTTCCAAAATGGGAGCCTTTTTTCAGTTGCTGAGAGGGAGGACAAACTCAAATACTATAGGGAAATCCTTCGTAGTCAGTTGACCGCTGTGTATGCGGAGCATGGTCCATCCTCTGACAGGTCTGACCGGGGGGTTCCTCAGCGCTCACGTACCACTGACACCGCTGCTGTGGGAAGGTGGGGGGTAGAAGCAGTATCAGCTCCATCAGTAGCAACCGAAGTCTGGAGTCGCTGCTGAGCAGCTTCCTTCACCCGCCTAGTGAGGAGGGAACTCGCCAGCAGCTGCAGCAGGACGTGGAGCAGACCCTTAACCAACAGGTGGTGGCCTACTTAGACAGCACTCTGCCACCCCAGTTAGAAGATCCGCTGGACTACTGGGCAGCTAAACTGGATGTGTGCCCGCAACTTGCCGAGTTTGCACTGGAGAAGCTGTCCTGCCAGTAGTGTGGCATCAGAGCGGGTGTTCAGTGCGGCGGGGGCCATCGTTACCCCAAGGAGAACCCGCTTGTCCACGGGAAATGTGGAACGACTGACCTTTGTCAAGATGAATCAGGCGTGGATCGGCCAGGATTTCCACACACCAATCCCTTAGGCGTCAGATTACATCAGCCATGACGCCTCACCAAAAATTTTGAGAAATGAGTCTGGATTCAAACTACCTGCCTCAGCCACTATTCTGATGCCGCCACCCGCCTGATGGCACACATCTGCTGCCAGTTTCTCCATCTGCCTACCACCATCTTTACCAGGGACTGGTATTGCCACCCACCTCCACACTCTGTCATTGTGCCAATCTATGACCTCATGCTGCTGCTGCTGTTGTTGCTGCTGCGGTCACCTCCACACCCTGACATTTTGCCACTCTCTTACCTTATGCTGCTGCTGTGGCTGCTGCCGTGACCTCCACACTCTGTCATTGTGCCACTGTCTGACCTCATGCTGCTGCTGTGGCTGCTGCCTTGACCTCCACACTCTGTCATTGTGCCAATCTATGACCTCATGCTGCTGCTGCTGTTGTTGCTGCTGCGGTCACCTCCACACCCTGTCAGTGTGCCACTCTCTGACCTTCTTGCTTCTGTGGCTGCTGCTGTGACCTCCACACTCTGTCATTGTGCCACTGTCTGATCTCATGCTGCTGCTGTTGCTGCTGCCTTGACCTACACACTCTGTCATTGTGCCACTCTGTGGCCTACTCCTGTTTTTGCCACCTCCAGAATGTCATTGTGCCACTGTCTGACCTTATGCTGCTGCCGTTGCTGCTGCGGTCACCTCCACACCCTGTCATTGTGCCACTGTCTGACCTCATGCTGCTGCTGTGGCTGCTGCCGTTACCTCACTGTCATTGTGCCACTGTCCCCCAAGCACCATGGCAGTATACAGTGGAAATGGAGGCAGGGAGTCCCTCAGAATCACTTGCGCACATGGCCCGCAGCATGCTGATTTGCCTGGCTCGTGAGAGCCGAATAGTCACCATCTGGCAGAGGGATGACTTCTGGTTCTCCACCCTAGCTACTGGTCCAAAATGAGAGCCTTTTTTCCAGCTGCTGAGAGGGAGGACAAACTCAAGTACTATAGAGAAATCCTCCGTAGTCAGTTTGCTAACGTTCCAAAACCATTTTTGGCCAAGGAAATTTTACCTCTATCAGCTTCATCATTAATACCTAAAAAAGTTCCAACGCTTTTTATTATGAAGTATAAACATGGTAGTTTGAATCCAGTTTCTTCGTGACACCAATTTGTTCAAATGCAGCGTACTTGAACTGAAGGAGACCCTAACTACATGGAATGGTTTTGGTGCTTATTTTGCATTCGGTGCCATTAGTGATGGAATTTAGTACAAAACTGGAATGGTGAAGCAAAAGCAAATGTTGCAAAACTGGCTTTGGATGAGCTTCTTCAGTATAAAGAATGTGAATTGTATGTCCAAATTACAGAAAGTAAAAACCGCCTCCACCTCCTCCTTGAGACTCGTCTGTCATATCCATGTACCGTACCTCTTGCCTCCGTCCCTTGACCACGATCCTTGCCGGCTGTCCTGACCTTACGCTTGTCCCCGACTCTGAGTTTGTCTTACGATTTTTTACCTCGCTACACCTCGGCTGCCACCGCCAGCAAGTCACGTCAGGGATAGTGACCTGGTAGACTCCCGCCGCAGCAAGTCCTTCCCGCTTTGCGACGGGCTCTGGTGAAAACTGGGACCTACTTAGATTACGCTCCCTGGCGTGGCTATTGCCATTGTCCCCTTACTGTGCTGCGATCTGTGGCGGCTTCAGTAACCTACTACTTTGTTTTTTTACGCTATTGTAGTATCTTAGCCCTCAGCTCATTTCTTTCCAGCTGGCGCTGACGTTACCTTGTCAGGCTACGTTCCCACTTCAGTTTTTTGGTCAGTTTTGCCCCCATAAGTGCCCAGGGAATTTTAATGTGAAGCGATTCTAAGAGCGGCGGCAATCATGTGCATGTCATACTAAAACACAGCATTGTATGAAGACAAAACCAAGCTCCCTCTGCATATTTAAGCATGGCACAATGTTCTACAGCCCCCTACAGGCTCTCTGCAGCCAGGAATAGCTGTTTTTTAATGCATTTCGTCCCAAATTAATTCGGGACGAAAATAATTTTGACGGAAATTTCTGCGAACTCGGCGAATCGAATTTTTGAGAAATTCGCCCATCTCTACTCTACTCCTTTTTCATCGTCCGGGAGAGGAGAGTTTGCTTCCATGCTGGTCAGCTACAGAAATGCTTTAAGTGTGGGAAGTCTGGTCATATGACGAGTGGTTGTACTGTGGTGTGCAGGGAAGTCTGTCATGTCAGTGCCACGTGCCAGAACGTCAGGTGTAATCTCTGTGGTGAGATTTTCCGGTAGCTTCTCATTACATCTGCAGGAATACCCCTGATGAGGGCTTACTGGAAGGGGCAGCTGATCTGGAGAAGGAAACAATATATGGTTTTGCACATCCCAAAAACTTTTTTTTTTTTTAAATGAGCATAGGTGCACACTGGTGTGGCAGCAATATACATACACATTCCAATATCAGTAGCACACTATCAACAAAAGAAACTATCAAAGGGGACATAGGAATTTTCAAAAAAGCATTTCTGCTACCTAGGATAGATGAAATCATTTTTGAACTAAATTTGAACTAAGAACCTCAAAATTTTTCATGTATCCTAAGTAGCAGGAAGGCTTTTTCAAAAATTCCTATGTCCCCTTTGATAGTTTCTTTAGTTGATAGTGTGCTACTGTTATTGGAATATGTAAGTATATTGCTGCCGCACCAGTGTGCACCTATGCTCATTTTTTTCAAAAAAGTTTTTGGGATGTGCAAAACCATATATTGTTTCTAGCTTGTGTAAGGAGGAGTGGCTGCCTCCATTTTGGTTTTCAGCACTCCACCCACCTTCACAGGTTTTTAAATCAATGCAGTGTACTTAGAAGCTGGTGCCTTCACTCTCTGAAGTATGGAGGTCTGAACAGGCCCCAAAAGAGAGGTAACAATAGTGTAGAACCCACCTGCATTTGAGGTCCCGTTGAAGTTTCAGAGGTGGGCTTAAGCAGTTTTGATCAAAAATGTGAATTAAGAACTTCAATATTTTTCATGTATCCTAGGTAGCAGAAATGCTTTTTCAAAAATTCCTATGTCCTCTTTGATAGTTTCTTTAGTTGATAGTGTGCTACTGATATTGGAATGTGATCTGGAGAAGGATGCCTTATTATCAGGGTCTGTACTGACCCAGACAGAACCTCAGCCACAGGTGATCAGCCAGGCCAACTGTGGGCAGCAGCCATAGAGGGGAACATGGAGGCTGTAAAGCGGCACTGTAACGGTCAGTTGTAGTGGATCCGCTGGACCACCGCAAGCGATGGTATAAGCCACGCCAGAGAGCGGAGTCTAAGTAGGTCCCGGTTTTCACCAGAGCCCACCGCAAAGTGGGATGGACTTGCTGCGGCGGGAGTCTACCAGGTCGCTTCCACTGACGTGACTTGCTTGCGGTGGCAGCCAAGGGTGAGCATGGTACAGAATCGTCAGGCGTAGGCTAAGTCGTGAACAGGCAGTAAGGTAAGGGCAGGCGTTAGAGTTTCGTGGTCAATAGACATAGCAAGAGGGTCAGGGCAGGCGGCAAAGGTTTGTGGTCAATAAACGTAGCAAGAGGGTCAGAACAGTGAAGACACTAGAACACACTTCCAATGCTTTCTTTATAGGCTATGGGCACAATAGATCCGGCGCGGAAGCGCCGGGGCGGTAACCTTATATAGAACCAGCGGCCAGCAATTAACCAATTACTGGCGCGCTGGCCCTTTAAATCTCAAAGTGCTGCCGCGCACGCGCGCTAGGGGGTGCTTGCGCGCACGCCAGCCAGCAGAGAGCTGCACAGGGACAGGAGCGTGGCCAGGTAAGTGCTGGCCATGGGGAAGCGAGTGCGCCCGCGGCCCTACATGCTCATGGAGCGCGGGGACGGGACGGATGGGACACGGGTGTGCCTGCAGCCCGACCCACGGCTGCGGGACCATCAGTGACAGGCATGAACGGCAGCAAGTTCGTACAACCACTCAAGGTCTAGCATCTAACATCGAGGAGAAGGAGAGCACCCAAGGAAAGAGGAGGAAAAAAGAAAAAATCCAGCAGAAAACCTGAGGAAGACAACTGTGAACAAGGGTGTAGACTTGATGGTGATAACCAAGAGATACAGTGTCCTATCTGATGAGGAATCTGAAGCAAAGCTAGAGAAGGAACTAAAAACCATGATGAAACAATTATGATGGGGACCTGGAAAAGATTCCTCCCAAGATAAGGAAGTCCCACCGAGACAAGGGACAGTCAGATTTGGACATGAACAGGTGGTAAGGGGCACAGGTCCGATTCTGATCTATGATTATTGGGTCATTCTCTCTGATGTTCATAATTTTTCTCATTCTGATGACTTAAAGTCATCTCAAGTAACGTGAACAGTATTGGAGTGAGGGGAACAAGACATACAGTCTATGAACATCTAAGATATCTCAATGCTGATGTCTTCTTCCTTTAGACAAATCTAAACACCTTAGGACTGGTACAAGAAGCAGAAAGAGGTTAGTGGCCTTATTCGTCTTTCTGGTCTTTGGTTGTAGAACCAAATGCCAAAGTCTCTATATTATTTACCACCAGTGATTTAACTGTCCATAGGATAACAGAGGTTTCTATGGCAGGTCATTAGTCCTAGAAGTTATCATCAGAGGTAGGAGGCTCTGACTTATAAACATATATGGTCCACAGACAGTGACTGAAAGGATGAACCTAGTTAATGAAGTAAAGCCATACCTATTCACATCAATCTCTGTTATCATTGTGGGGGACTTCAATGCCACCAGGGCATCCAGTGACATACCTACTGGAAGGTCTCTTATTAGGGACTCCAAAGTCTTAAAAAGTATTATTCTGCAGATTGTGCTTTCTGATGTGTGTTGTGCAAGGTGGTAGGCTCAAGATTACATTCTCTTATGTAGGAAGACACAGCAGAATAGACCTTGCACTACTGAGTCCTTTGGTGGCCATAGGAGAGAAGCATGAGTAAGTGGTCGCTTACTCAGATAATCTGGCCTTTTGAGTGACATCTGCCATGAAGATGTCAGATGCAGGTAGAGGGTTCTGGAAGCTGAATTTAAGCCTCTTAGAAGACCCTCATGTCCAGGGATGTGTTCGCTCCCTTCTAGAGAATGGACTAGAAAAAGTGGACTTCTATAACATCATGTCAGACTGGTGGGAGGATGTCAAATATGATATCAGATCCCTCTTAAAGAGACTATCTATTATAAAGGGGAAGAATAAGTATGGCCTGTATCTCAGGCTGCTTAAAGAATCGGAGTCACTATATTCAGTGGGTGGGAATCAACAAAGGATAGACTGGCAGAAATCTGAGATGAGGCAGTATCAGCACAGGATGTACACATCCTTGGTTCTAGGATGGGATTATGGGTACTTAGAGGCACCTGATACCCTTTGGGAAATTTTTCAGGGGGTGTTTTGGCAAGCAAACCCGGTCACCCCGGGCTTCCCCTGACTCCCACAGTGTTATACAAGAGTCCCGGGAAAGTATTCTGGGGTTCATGAGATCTTGAAATTTTGTGATATTTTTAGAAGAATCTTTAGATAGGGGAGAAAGGTCCCCCCAATTTCCCTTTAAGGCAAATCCAAGGGCCCCGCCCCTATCGGGTTTTTACCTTTCTCCTTTGACACAGAGGTTTTAAAATGGTAGAGGTTTTAAAGAGGCCATTTTATAAGTTAAATTCCCGAAGAAAGGGACCAAGTCCGAAAGGGGTTTAAATACATAAATTTTTTTTAAAAAAATTTAGAGACCTCTTAAACTTTCCCAAACCCCCATGGGTGGTGTACAAAAAATTTTTTCTAAAAAAACCCCGATGCCTCCAACAAAATTTAGAAAAGCCCCTTCTTAAGTCTTTTTTCCCCAAAGGGGAAAAAGTCCCGCGGGTTTAAGAAAACTAGAGGTCAAATTTCCCAAATTTAATGTTATAATGAAAATTCTGGGCCCAAAAATCATGTTCTTCTATTTTAATTTTTTTTGTCCCTGGGCACTGTTGGCAGGCTCTATTGTTGGCCCTAGTCCCAAAAGGGAGGAAATCTCTGGAGCAGTCATCTCCCTTCCGAGAAATATTTTGAGAGAATTTTAAAGTCCTTTGGGGTGGTGGGGCTATTTTGTCAGTCTTTAAACCAGGCTTTAAAGGGTTTTTTACCGGAAATAGTTTGTTGGGAAAAATCTATTTGGGTACTTTTTCAAAAAACCCTAATTGGACCCAAATTTTAAAAAATTTGGGTGGGGAACCCCTTTGTATTGTGAAGCGGAAAAGGGGTTTTTGGGTCCGATCAATTCTTGGGGGTGGGTTAAAACATTCAGGATTTCCCCTTTAACCCCCTTTTTTTGCCATCAAACCCCCCTTTGTGAGGTCTTTTGCCGGACTGGATTTTCAGGAAAATGCCAAATCTCCCCTTGACTGCCTCTCTGTTCCCCTTGGGTTAATTTCGGATTAGGGGAAATGTTGGGGAAATTGAGCCTCGAAAGTGCCCATTTTTTCCCGAAGCCCATCAGAAAATTTCTCCCGGCCCCGGGTCCCCCAATTTAAAACCTTGAGAAGGGCAAGAATTTCTGGGGGCAAATGGTCATTTGAACCAGGCCTTTTTTATCTGCCACCAAATTTTTTGGAAAAGGGCCCCCACTGATTAAAAAGAATTTCCTTTTTGGGACAAATTTGGGTTGGGAAATAAAAAACCAGCTAAAAATTGGGAAAAAAAAACGGGGAAACCCGGGAAAAGCAAAGGAAAAAGCCCAAAGGAAGGCAAATCCGAAATTTAATATCCTACAATTTAAAAATTTAAGTAGTGTTGAAACGATTATTATCCCAAAAAAGTTTAAATCGGGCAAATTTTTTTGTTTTAAACAAAATTTTTAGATCATTCGATAAATTTAGGGTTTTAAAAACTGTTGCAATCATTTTTGGGTCCCCCCCATTTTCGGCGTTCCTGTCATTTTGGCGGAGCAAAAACAGCTTAACCGAAAGAGCAGGGGTGAGATGTGGTGCGACGTTTATTTACTGGGGGAAAATGTATGGGGTTTCGATTGGGTGGGGAAAAAACACATGACCTCGTTTTAATAAAACAGCCCCTTCCCGTTCAGATCATTTTCTCTCCGCTTTCCCTAGCAGGAGGGCTGCGCTTCTGCCTTTTGTCCAAACAGCCCCGCGAAATTATTCTTTTCTTTACAGAGAAAAACTTTTACTTGTTAGCTTTGGGGAAATTTAAACTTTGTTAAAATCAAAGATTTGGGAAAATTTTATGTAGTTAGGGAGAGAAATTTTAAAAAGGGGGCCAAAACTGCCGGAAAGTGAAGTCCCCGGGGGGTTAGCGGGGGGGGGGGGGGTGAGCGAAAAACAGACAAGCCTAAAAAGAAAAACTTTGGAAAAAATTCCCCCAAGACTTAGTGTAGGCATTCCCCTGCAAAAAGCTTTATTATTAACATTTTTTTAAATTTAATAAAATTTTCCTGGATATTGGGCAGCCTAAACTTAATTAGGGGAACACAAACCCCTTTTCTATAACTGCAGGGGCTCTTAGTTAGGGGCAAAAAACTTTTACTTTTTGTTATCGTAACCCTTTCAGGGTAGGTGTTTTTTTTTCAATTTTTTCCCCCTTCCCGGGTTTTTTGGGAAAGAGCCACCCTTTCAAGGAAAATTTTTGAATCCCCGCAATTGGGTTAAATTTTAACCCCAGGGGAATTGGGCCGGTCCAAAAAATACCCCTTTTTTTTTCCAAATACATTAACCGATACGTGTTTTTTTTTCAACTTTGGGCCCCTACAGGGTTTGTTCATTTTAGGCAAACCCTTTCCCCCTTAAATGTTTAAGATTTAATTTTGTAGTCCCACAAAGGGGAATTTTATAGGTTTCCCAAAAAAAACCCTTTTAAAAATTTCCCAATACCTTACAGATACGTTTGTTTTTACTTTTGGCCGGGACTTCGCTTTTTTTCTTTTAGGCCCCCGGCACTTAAAGTTTAATACAAACAAATTTTTGGGGAATCACCACAGGTGAATTGATAGGTGCCAAAAAAAATACCTTTTATTATCCGAATACATTAAAAGATACGTGTTTTTTGGCCCCCTTTTGCCCCCGTCCCCGATTTTTTGATAAAAGGCCAACCTTTTCAGTTAAATTTGGGAAAACCGCAATTGTGGGGTTACCACAGGGGGAATTTAAAAGGTTTCCCAAAAAAACCTTTTTAAATCCAAATACATTTTGAAACCCTGTTTTTTCAAATTTTGGCCCCAGGCCAACTTTGTTGATAGATCTAAATTTGCAGTTAAAATTTTTAATTTCAAACAAAATTTTTTTGGGCACCACAGGTGAATTGAAAGCTGAAAAAAATACCTTTTTTAAAATCCGTATTTAATTTTCAACCCGGTTGTTTTTTTCCCCTTTTTGGCAGTCAAGCTTTGTTGATAAGATCTTCCTTTCTTTAAAAATTTTTTTCCAGCAATTTTTGGGTTTTTGATTTGGGGGGATTTTTAAGGGAAAAGCTGTGAAATTTTCCCCTCTTTTAATAAAAGACTTTTCCCCCAAAAATCTTCCATACCTTCTCCCAAAATTTTTTTTTAATTTTTGGAAAATGAAGCAAATTCAGGTGGTTTAAAGGGGGGGAAAGAAGGGGGGAAACAAAAAAGGGGAGAGGTTTAAGGAAAGCAGGTTTCTCCCCCTTTCCCGGCTGGCGACAACACGCATTTGGGCCCGCGGAACGTCAGTTTTTTGGGGCCGCCCGGCCCGCCCTCGGGTGGAGTCCCGGGGGTGTGAATCTCAGTAACGAACAGCGTCGGCCAAAACTTTTTTCCTTCAATTTGGTTTTAAAGCAACCTGCACCAGCAGTCTTAAAACCCCCCCGTCCCCAGTCAAAGGCCCAAATGTTTGGTTTATCCCGCAAAACCGTCCAAATGAAAGCAGCCCAAAATTTAACTCCCTGGGAACCCCAAACCCCCGGGATAATCCCTTTTCTGAAGACCTCTTTGATGGAAAAAAATGCGGTTGGGGGGCAGAAGGCATGTTAAAAGATCAAAAAAGGCCAAAAAAGGATTTAAATTTTCTCTGCTCTTACCCCCAGTTTTCTGATTGCCATTAGAGGAGGAGAAGGGGAAGCTGGTCAAAACGGCAAAAAATTCCCGGGGGGGTCGGCAACGGCCTTTTCAGTCCCCCTTGCTTGTAGCCGCAGCACCTGGATGCAGAACCGCCCCAAAGGGCACCTGGGGTTTAAAGATGATGAACGGGAAATTGGGGAACCCCAAAGTTGGGCCTTTTTTAGGGGTAAATTTCTTCGCAAACGCTTTTATCAGTGGACCAAAAGGGGGGGCCAAGGGGGGGTTGAGGGCAGTTACGGGGTTTTCCCCCTCAAAAAAGGGGAAGGGGGGGTCGCAAAAAGGGCCGGGTGATTTAATTCCGCCCAAACCACGGGCAGCGCAAAAAACCCCTCCTCTTTATCCCCCGTCAAAAAGGTCAGGACCCTTCAAGCCCGGGGCCCTTTTATTTTAGGGAAACCTTGATTCAACCCCCCGATGTCATATGCCAAAATTTGGGCCCTAAAACGCAAAAAGTAAGGGGGCAAGGGAACCTTTGGTGGTAAAACCACCAAACATTCTTGTAAAAATGCAGGAAATCATGAAGTTGGTTTTTGGAGGGAACAACCTTGGCCAAAAAAGGGGCCGACCGACGCCAAAGGGCCCCCCAACCCCGTCACACCCCCTGGACTCCCGCCTCCTTTCCCCCTCCTCCCGGCCCAAAACCAAACCAAGCGGGTTTTCCCCCAGCTGCCCATGTCTCTCCCCGGGCAGACAGGGACTCCTCCCCCTTTTGTCCACCGTGCCCGAAGTTTCCAACCGCACCACCAGAACCCCTCCAAAATTTTCCCCCTCCCCCCAATTTGATGAACCCGCACGCCGTACAGGGCCCGTCTAGCAGGCCCCCGCCCTTTTGTCTTCCAGGTTTTGGGAAACAGAAGAAAAACTTTTAAAACCCCCAAAACCCTCCCAAAGCCAAAAAACCTGAATGTCCGGCATTGGGCCAAAGGGTTTTTGGGGCCTTTTTAAAAAAGTTGCCTTTCGGGCTGGGGGGGACGCAAATGAGTTTCCCCCACGTCATGGCCCTTTCCTGCCCCCAAAACCAAATTTCCGAAACAGGGCATTTTTTTTGCCAAAAAGCCGTCCCTTGGGGGAGGGGCCCGCCACGTGTCATTAAAAATTTTAAGCGCGTTGTTTTTGATCTGGGGGGGAAAAAATCCATCTGCCAACCCCACAAAGGACTAGTAAAACACGGCCAAGGTGCTATATTTTCCCGTGACAAACTCACCCGGGTTTAGCGGTGTGGGATGTCTTTGGGGGGTGGCGGTGGCCTCCCGGCCCCCGGGGGGGCAAAGCTCTTCAAAAAAGAAAGGGGTGGGGCAGGGGTTTTTTTTCCCCATGGGCCTCTGGGGGGAATCCGGCCTTAAGGGGAAAACCCGGCCGTTTTTGAAATTAATCTTCTTGGAGACCATCCACCACAGGTCAGGGCTGTTGGAAAAGGGTCTCCCCCAACGAAACCGGGGTGTGGCTGGTGGCAAGAAAAACCTTTTTGCCAGGGAAAGGGGGGTGTGCCCAAAAAATTTGGGGGAAATCTGCTGGCCCCCCCTTAAAGATCGGGTTTGGCGGCTGGAGCACAACCTTTTCCCCGGGGCCCTTTTCATGAACCCCTTTTCGTCCCGAAATTTTTTTAAAGAGGGTACCGGGTCTGGACTGCCCGCCTTGGGGGAAAGGGGTCGAAAAATTTTAAGGGTTTGCAACCTTTTCCCCCCTTTTGCAAAACCCCGCTCCAATTTTTTCCTTTTTTTTCCCCCGGCTGGCGTTTGCAGCGTCAGTCGGGCCTTCCCCTTCAACCGTTCCCCCATTGTTTTTCCTTGGGGAACACGCTGGAAATTTCCCCCCTTCCCCCTGGTCCCGCGTTTTGGCAGAAACAAAAATGCCAATTTCGCGTAAAAAGTGAACCCTGGCCCTGACAAGCAACGGTGCGGACCTCGGGGTGTTGACCACCCAGAGGAAATGGGCCCGGTGAAAGGCTCTGCACCAAACCTTGCAGTTTTAAGAAGCCACCAAAAGGTCAGTGCGGAAAAATGCCCCCTTTTCAAACTGAGACATTGTGGTGATCTAAGTTCTGGGAACGATCGTTGGGCCTCTGAAAAAGGTTCCCGCCGCGACGGAAGGGGGAGACGGAACAGATTGCAGAAACGGAGCCTTTTTCTCCGTCCAAAAACCACAAAAGGGCCCCACAGTTTTTAAAATTTAAACGGTCCCTTCCCTTAGGCCCGGGGGGTTTTGGGGGGCCCGGGCTTGTGAAAGGGGGGCATCAGTCTCAGGGTGCATCATTCAGGCAAGTCAGGGGGGTGTGTTGAAAACCGTGCCGGAAAGGGGAAGGGGTGGGGGAGGAGGAGGGGGAGGTATTCCCAGACAACCCGACTTTTCCGGAAAGGGCCCCGCCTTGGAAAGAGGTTTGGGCGCGAATTTATGAGGCGGAGGAAGGGAAAATGAGGAAGATCAGTTTGTTAGGTGCCCTCGACCCCGAGGCTGGGAAAAACAAGGGTCCATCTCTCAATGAGTGTTTGGGTGCTCCCTATTCCTCCAACATGATTCTCGCATTTAAGGGCCCTCAAAATTGAAAAAACAGTTACGGGGTGGGCCACCCTCCTGGATCCCCGGTAACCAAAAAAAAAAACTCAGCCACTTTTCCCCACCACCCAAATAAAAAAGTAAAATGGGAGGAAATGGGTGACGTTGCTGAATTTCAGGCTGGAGAAAATTGTTGCGTCTGCCTTTTCAACGTTCCCCAAAAAGTCACGGTTGGGGAAAAACTTTAGCGACGGACAGCAGTAAGTGCCAAGTAAACCGTAGGGTTAAAACAGCAAGGGAAGGGGGGCAAAAAGCCTAAAAAGGGTTTTACCCCTTTGGGAATCTTTTTTTTACCACCCCACCAACGCATGGGAATGCGGGCACACCCAACACACAGAGATAAGCTTTAAGGGTCATGGTTTCACGACTATCTGCGTTCAACACCGATGTTTTGTATGTGTTTCCGGACCCCAAAAAGAAATTCTGGGTAAACCAAAATGGACGAATGGCCCCGGTCCGCTCGCCCCGCCAAAAAGGTGTTGTCCCCCCCAGCAGCCAGCTCATTTGAGCGGACCTTTACCCAGCTGGAGGAGTCATTACCCGACAAACAAATTCCCGGGGTTCCAAATAATTTTGGGAAACGTTTGACTTTTATCAAGATGAACAGGCATTTGGGCTCTGATGATGTTGTGGCCCCAATTGCCGAGGTAACCCGGGTTAGTTGCCCGGTCCCTTCCCTTTACATTTCCTTCCCTTTAAATAGGAAAATTGGGCCCCCTTGAAAAATTTTTTTTTAAAAAATCAATTTTTTACTGCAAATTTTTATTCTCCCCCTTTTCCCCCCAGTTCATTTTGTGGTTTTTTCGTGAGCAACTGTAAAAAGACAGCAAGGTTTTTCCCCCAAAAAAAAAAAAGAAAAAAAAAACAAAAAAAGTAAAAAAAAAACCGTATTCCTTTAAATCACTTTATCTTTAGAAGTTTTTCGCATTTTTCAAGGTTTTAAAGGTTTATGTTTCTGTGGGGATACCTTTTAAAATTTTGGTCCTTTGGGAAAAAGAAAAGTGGGTTTTAAATGGGGATTTTTCCCCCACAATTTTTTAAAAAGTTTGGTGAGAAGTCACATTTATAATTTTTTTGGGGTTCATGTTTTTCGTGGGGGATACAGCAAAAATCATGGTCCCTTTGGGAACCAAAAGGAAAAAAAAGTGGGCTTTTTAAGGGGGCATTTTCCCTAAATTTTTTTAAAGGGGGGGGTTTGGGAAAAAAGTTATTTTTATAATTTTTTTTTGGTTTGGGTTTTTTATTTTTTGGGGGGGTTTTGGAAAAATTTTAGAATTTTTTTTCCCCAGAAACCCTTCCCCATTATAAAAAAAATGTTGTTCTAACAGACATTTTTTCTTTACCCAAATTTTCCCCAAAATGGCTCCCAAAGGGGCCCGATTTGAAATTTTTTGGGGCATTTTGCCCCGTGGGCATGGCAGCATTAAATACAGGTATTTTAAAAAAATGTTTTTCTAACAGACATTTGTTTTTTCCCCAATTTTCTAAAGTGGGGTCATGGGTCATGCTTTTGAATTTTTTGGGGCATTTTTTCTGTGACATGCAGCTAAAACTACCGGGCCTTTTTTATAAAAAAAATGTTGTTTCTAACAGACATTTGTTCTTCACAATTGTCAAGAGTGGCTCAAGGGGGATGGGGGCGTCCCCAAACAGGGAAAAGGTAGGACCCCTGTTAATTTAACACATAAATTTCAAAAAAGACTTTTTTTTTGCAAAAATCTTTAAAAATAGCTAACAATTCCCCGTATTGAGAAAAAACCCATTTAATACAATTAAAAAGAGAAACAAAAAAACCCCTGGTGGGATTCCTTTCCCCATTTTTAAAAAAAGTGTTTTTTTTAAAAAATTAAACTACAAAAAAAATTGCATGTAAAAAAATAGCTGGAAAAAATTTCCCCTTTAAATTTTACAAAGGGGGGTAAAAGGAAAACTTACCAGGAAAAAGGGGTTTTTTAGAGGGCTTGGGGTATGGAGCATGGACCCGAGAACAAATTTAAAAAGACAATTCCCCCCAGCACGTTGATAAAATGGGGAAAAAAAAATGCCAAGAAAAAAAGGGGACCTTTGGGGGGAACGGGCGTTAACCACCAGTATTTCCCAAGGGGAAAACCTCAAAATTGGGTCCGCCCCTCATAGGAGGGGGGAAGCGCCACCCAGGGGGGGGAAACCGTATATGGCCCGTGAAACTAAAAAGGTTTTGGGCTTTAAAAAACTCCTTTTTTTTGGAAATTTTTAAAACTGGGGTCATGAAGGTTTGGGGCTCATTTCCCGCGGTCCAGGGGCAGGTATAGTTCCCAAAGGGCCCCGTTCAAACTAAAAAAGGTGGTTCAAAGACTTTCCCTTTTTCCCGGCACTTTTTAAATTTAGGGTCAGAAGGTTTAATGGTCATACTGCCTTTCCCCAAAAAGGTTTTAGTTAATGTCCCGTTTAACTAAAAAAAATGGGGTTTAAAAAAACTCCTTTTTTCCCGGCCCCTTTTTAAATTTTGGGGTTCCCTGCAGGTTTGGGGGTCATTCTGTGGCCCGGACAGGTTTATTTAAAGTCCAGTGAAACAAATGGTGGTTCCCAAGACCCTTTTTTCCCCCCACTTTTTTTAAAACTGGGGGTCATGCCGGTTTGGGGTCATGCTGCCCTTCCCGGGCAGGGAAAAATTTAAAAGTTTTCCCGTTTTAATTTAAAAAAATGGTTCAAATAAAAAAATGCCTTCTGGGACTTTTTATTTTTTGGGTGAAAGCAGGTTTAAAAGGGGATGCTGTGGGGCAAGGGCAGGGAAAAGTGAATGGGGCCCCGTGAAATTTTTTTCCTTTTGGGGGTTTTATAAACCAAATGTGTTTTCCTAAGTGTAGCACGTTTTCCATTTGACTGGTTTTTGGATTTTTAATTCCCCGCTTCCCCCAGGGCCCCGTTTTTGGGGGTAAGAATGGAAAAGGGGTTGTTTGCCTTCCATTGATTTAATTTGGGCATCCCATTTTAATTTTAACCATCGGGCCATCGAAAATTTTTTTTCGATGATGGGGGACTATGGCCAACGTAATCGCCCCCAACATAGGGCTTAATTTTCCTTTTGTGGTAAGCTCTTTAAGTTAAACTGTTTGATTACCCTGGTTTTTCTCAAAACGGAAAGTTTTTTTGTCCAAAGCAAATTAAATATCTAAGTGTCTCGGGGAAAATACCCATCTGTTTTCGGGTTTCCACAAGAGAGACCATGCATAAAATAAATAAAATTAAAAATTTATATAAAAATATATATTAAACATTTTTTTTAAAATTTAAAAAAATTGAAAAATAGAATATAAAGTAAATGCGAGGACGGAGAAAAAATTTTGGGAAAAAGAAGGGTATTAAAACCTCAGTAAGGGTTTATGGGGCAGTTTTTAAAATAAATATTTTTCAACATGTGGCCCCTTCATATCATTTTTAAATGGGGAACGGGAGCGGTTCCCCTAGAACCCCCCAAAACCCATGGGTAAGGGCCAGCCAGGGGGGGGAATCTAAGTAGGTCCCGGGGTTTTTTACCCGAGCCCGCCGCAAAGGGAGGATGGAAATTGTGCGGCGGGGGTTTTAAACCAAAGGGCGCTTTTTACCCGGGTTTGACCTTCCCGCGGAGGGGCCCAGGGTCGTTTTTGGGAAAAACCCTAAAGGGACTCGTAGTCGGGGACGGCAGGAAGGTTTAGGGAAAAGGCGCAAGGTTCGTGGGCGAGGGCAAACAGGAAGGTCGGGGAGGTGGGCAAGTTTTTTGGTCTAGGGACGGAGGCAAATGGTACGGTACATGGTAATCAGAACAAGATTTCAGGAACGCTTTCTCAGTAGGCTAAATGGTACTAAAGATCTGGCTCTGGGCACAGGAAGGGGCAGGCTTTAAATAGGGGCTGCGACCGGCAATGGAATTTACCGGTGCGCTGGCCATTTAAATTTAACAGTGCTGGCGCGCGCGTACCCTAGGAAGGCGGGGACGCGCATGCCGGGAAGCAGAGACACAGTCAGGAGCGTGGCTGGGTAAGTTATGTGGGTCGCGGTACCACTCGCCCGCGGGGCACGGATGCGTCTGCGACCCGGAGGGGGGGTCGCAGGGCAGCCGTGACAGTACCCCCCCTCTTAGGCCCCTCCCTCTTTCTGTCTTGGAGGTATTTGCGGACCAGGGTGCAATCCAGAATTTTACTTGTAGCTGGTTACAGAACCTAGAAAAAAATTGGACCCCCCGGTCAGAGACTATATGGCGGGGCAGAGCATGTAGCCGAAAAATATGTTGAAAAAATAGGCTGGCCAGACGAGGAGCAGAGGGTAGACCTGGCAGAGGAATGAAATGGGACATCTTGGAAAAGCGATCCGTGACTACCCAGATCACGGTATTACCGGAGGAAGGCGGGAGGTCAGTAATATAATCCATGGCCACGTGGGTCCAAGGACAATCGGGAATAGGCAGTGGCTGCAGCAGACCTGTCGGCTTGAGATGGGAAGATTTGTTGCGGGCACAAGAAGTGCATGACTCTACGAATTCGCGAACGTCTTCGGCCAGACTGGACCACCAATAAAAACGGGAGATGATAGAGCAAGATTTCTTCACTCCCGGGTGTCCAGCCACTCGAGAGCAATGTCCCCAATACAGTATTTTCTTCCATAGAGCCGGGCGCACATAAGTCTTGCCCAGGGGAATTCGTTGCAACAGGGCGCAGCAGTGATTAACCTTTCGGGAGGGATGATGTGCCGTGGTGCTGGTTCGTCTCCTACCACGTCAGAAGCACGGGAGAAGGCATCGGCTTTGACGTTCTTCTCCGCGGGGCGGAAATGAATCAGAAAATTGAACCGGGAAAACAATAAGGACCATCGAGCCTGGCGCAGGTTTAGACGCTGGGCCGTCTGGAGATAGAGGAGGTTCTTATGGTCGGTGTAAATATTGACCGAGTGTCGAGCCCCCTCCAGGAGATAGCGCCATTCCTCTAGGGCTAGCTTAATGGCCCGTAATTCCCGGTCTCCGATAGCGTAATTTCTCTCAGCAGAGGAAAAGGTTTTTGAGAAAAAAAAACACACGTGAGGGTCTTGCCTTTGGGACCCTTTTGAGTAAGCACAGTTCCGGCTCCCAATGAGGAGGCATCGACTTCCAAGAAGAAAGGTTTTTCTGTATCCGGCCGGGTGAGTACAGGGGCAGAGGTGAACGCAGACTTCAGCTTGAGGAAAGCTTCTTCCGCAGCTAGTGGCTGTAACCTCGGATTACTACCCTTTTTGTAAGCCACTATAGGAGACACCAGTGAGGAGAAATGTGGCACAAACTGTCTATAATAATTGGCGCAGCCCAGGAATCTTTGTATGGCTCGGAGGCCCACGGATCTTGGCCACTGCAGGACAGCAGGCAATTTTGCAGGATCCATCTGCTGGCCCTTGTCCGAAATAATGTAGTAGAGAAATGGGAGACTTTTCTGGTGGAACAGAAATTTTTCGACCTTGGCATAGAGGCGGTTAGCCCTCAAACGCCGGAGGACCTGTCGTACATGGATTATGTGGGACTCAGGATCGGGGGAGAAAATTAGAATATCGTCCAGATAGACAACGACACAGGTATACAGGAGGTCCCGGAATATGTCGTTGACGAACTCCTGGAAAACTGCTGGAGAGTTGCAGAAACCAAAGGGCATCACTAGTTACTCTAAGTGCCCATCGCAGGTGTTAAAAGCCGTCTTCCATTCGTCCCCCTCTTGTATGCGAATGAGATTATAACCTCTCGCAGATCCAATTTAGAAAATATCCTGGCTCCCTGAAGCCGTTCGAAGAGCTCAGTAATCAAAGGCAGGGGATACTGGTTCTTAATGGTAATCTTGTTGAAGCCTCGGTAATCGATGCATGGCCATAGAGAGCCGTCTTTCTTCTCTATGAAGAAGAATCCAGCCCCGGCAGGGGAGGAGGCCTTCCGAATAAATCCCTTCTGGAGATTTTCTTTAATGTAGGCCGACATAGCTTGCGTCTCGGGTACTGAAAGCAGGTAGACTCGGCCCCGAGGCAGAGAGGTGCTGGGCAGCAGATCAATCGGGCAGTCGTAAGGGCAATGCGGAGGTAGAGTCTCAGCTTGCTTCTGCAAATTCTTGGTATGGGTGTTATCGAAGAAGCGGGAAGCACCGAGCGGGGTGCCACCAAACAGCGAGATCGACATCCTTGCCCCCAACGTAGGACTTCACCCGTTTCCCAGTTGAGCACAGGGGCGTGCCGCTGCAGCCATGGAAGACCCAGAAGGACAGACGAGGAGGACCGAGGGAGCACGTAAAACACCAGCTTCTCCTTATGTAGCGCCCATACCTGAAGGAGCAAGGGCTCGGTACAGTACTGGATCGGGTCACGGAGGATCTCCCCACTGACAGAGGAGATGACAAGAGGCTTTTCCAGACGGACCACGGAGAGGTTGTATCTAGACACCAAGGCAGCATCCACGAAATTTCCAGCCAAACCGGAGTCCAGGAAGGAGGAAACTTGGAATTGAACTCCCGGTCCGGAAAACCGACAAGCACGGGCATGGTCAAATGAGGAGAAGACTTGCGCTCACCTAGGAAGGCCTCTCCCACGTATCCAGGGCTGCCAATAGAAATTTTGGGGCCCCATACAGCCAAAGTGCCTGGGCCCCCTTTCCATGTCCCGCCCCAAATACGCCCCTTCCCAGGCACCACCCCAAATATGCCCCTCCCAGGCACCACCCATTCACTGCTGTAGCCCCACCCCCTTTCACATCCTCATTAGCATTTCCTAGTTTAGAAAATATAACTTGTTTTGGCCAAAAGATTTTGAAGCCTGCCACCACGCCAAGGTAGACTCTTTTGGCAGGGCCCTACATACCCTAGACACAGTCACATACATTATGATCTTGTCCAAGAAAAAAACCCTCATGTCTATGTAGGTGGGTAAAAAAAATTATGGCTCCTGGAAGGCATGGAGAAAAAAAACCAGAGCCAAATTATTATGACTATCTGTCAGGAAGGGGTTTTCCTTCCCACTCTCCAAGAGCCATAACTTTTTTTTATTTTTCCAGCTACACAGACATGAGGGTTTTTTTCTTGTGGGACAAGATGGACTTGTCATAATGTGTGTGACTGTGTCTAGGGTAGACATGATCTGTAAACATGGATTTTGGTGTGGAATCAATGGTGCCATTTAATGTACTTGGAAACTGAAAAATGTGGAAAAAAAGTACTTGCGCCATGTTTGTGGGAGTTTTGTTTTTACGACATTCAATCCTTGGTATAAATGATGTGTTATCTGTATTTTACAGGTTGATCCGCATCTGCCAACACCAAATATGTAGGGTTTCTGTTATGTTTCGGTACCATAAAAAAAATTCCAAACATTTACTATTTTTTAAATTTGCGCCACAACGCCATTTTGTGCGGACAGTGCAGCCAATAACTTTTTTGTAACACCTACAGACCTGAGTTAGGTGGCATTTTTTGCAGGCTGAAGCATACTTTTTATTACTACCAGTTTGGAATAAATGCCACATTTTTATCAATTTCATTTTAATTTTTATAGGACGTGAAATGACCAAAAAAACCGCCAACTGTAGTTTCTGGAATTTTTTTTCTTCTACAGCGTATGGTAATGTCTCCACTGCATCGGACAAAAAACAGCCAGAAAGTGGTCGTTTTTTTTCAGGTGCACGGCTGCAGTATTTGTCATGCGTTGTACAAAAACCGCGGTCACTTCTTGTTTTTTTGCCGTCACCCACACAAGAAAACTAAAAGCGCTGGCGTATTATACAACATGTTGTATAATACGCCCGCGCCGAAAGACGAGCAGAGAAAATACGAGCTTTGGAGACTGCAGCTCGTCTTTCCTATTGCCATCTATGGTGCCGCAGGAACGATAGTTTCTTCGGCACTTTTAAAAAAGCTAAAATGGGCCGCAGATACGATTGTAAAGCTATGCAATGGAGACATAGCCTATGGGCTAACTGATGTTATATTTCAATAGACTGGACTTTTTGGATGGGGCCATTTGTAAAATGGCGAAAGTGGGGTGATATCAACTATTAAGGGTATGTTCACACGGCTTCTTGGGTCCGTATCAACATCTGCTTTTCTAATGCATCTCTGGGTCCATTCAGACGAACCCAGAGAGGCATCAGAAAAGCGGATGTTCAGACGGAGGCAAGACACCATGTGAATATACCCTAATACTTTTTTTTTTTTTTTTACACTTGTAAGCTTTTTATTTTTTAATTCGCTTTGAGGCCCCTGTCCTCCTCCCTGGCTGTGTGGGTGTGTGTGAGGGCCCAGGAGAGGAGGGGGCCTTCTCTCAATCACACACACCCACACTGGCCCTCTCATGCATCCACACGGCCCAGGGGGGAGGATGGGGGCCCCACCACCACATGTACAGCCAGGAAGAGAAGGGGTCCCCCACCACACACACAGCCAGGAAGATAAGGGGGTCCCCCACCACACACACAGCCAGGGAGGGGGAAGGGGGCGCCCCACCACACACACAGCCGGGGGGAGAAGGGGCCCCCCCACCACACACACCGCCAGGGGGGGAAGGGGGCCCTCTCATGCACCCACATGGCCCGTGGGGAGGAGGGGGCCCTCTCAAGCATGGCTGAGTGCCATGTTAGGGGGGGCCCCCTCCTCCCCCCTGGCCATGTGGATGCATGATAGGACCTCCTTCTCCCCCCTGCTGTGTGTGGTGGGGGGCCCCCTTCTCCCCCCTGCTGTGTGTGGTGGGGGGCCCCATTCTCCCCACTGTTGTGTGTGGTGGGGGCCCCCTTATCCCCCCTGTTGTGTGTGGTGGGGGGCCCTTTCTCCCCCCTGCTGTGTGGTGGGGGGAGAGTTATGGCTGGGATGGGTGGCCTAAGGGGGGGGGGGGGCACAGTTATGGGCCTGGCTGTGCTGTTTAGCCTAAGGGTGGGGGCCCCCCACAGTTATGGCTGTCCGCCTGGGCACCAGGAACGATGAGAGGAGGTCCCGGCCGGCACAGCTGCGCTGCAGTGAGAAATCTTGTACTTACATCAGGATCTCTTTGCGCGCTGTAGCCGAATTCGGGACCTCCTCTCTCTGTCTCCGCGCGCTGCTGTGTGCCCAGCAGCGGGATGCGGAACAGTTTGAATTTGTGAAGCTCCGCCCCCAAGGGGTAGGGCCTCACGGATTCAAATTATTCCGCGTCCCGCCCACAGACAGAGCGAGGAGGCTGCCCGGCTCCGGCTACAGCGCACGCAGAGATCATGATGTAAGTACAAGATTTCTCACTGCAGCGCAGCCGTGCCGGCCGGGAGCGCGGCCCCCTCCCAGCACCCAAGTACACTTGCCGGCTGCCACCGCCGGGCCTGGGCCCTATGTAGAGCACGGCGCTCGGCTGCGCTGTGCTCTACACTACAAAAAAACAAAACTACTGTAGACTGTGAACTAAGGGGGCCCCCTTATTTCTCCGGGCCCCATACAGGAGTACTGGTTGTAACCCCGGTCTGGCGGCCCTGCACGTATCCTAGGTGCGTGCGTTTCCCGAACGCTGAGGACGAAGAGGGCAGCCCCAGCAGAAATGTTTGGGCCTGGAACAATAGATGCATAGGGTTTCTTCACACCGCCGGGTCAGCTCCTGTGGAGTCAAATGAGCTCTGTCCACTTGCATGGGTTCCTCCGTAGCCGGCAGGGAGGAAAACTGTGGTGGCCTCTGGAATACAGGAGCTAGGCGGGGAAAACGACGACCCCTGGCAAGTTCGCGTTCCTGGCAGAGCTCTTCTCGCCGTTCAGAAAAACGGATATTGATCCGAGTGGTCAAAGAGATGAGGTAACTCAAGGAGGAACGCGGTTCAGGTGGATAAGGCCTCCTTGATCTGGCTGGAGAGGCCTTTCTTGAAGGTGGCGGCTAATGCCGCATCGTTCCATGATAGTTCCGAGGCCAGGGTGCGGAACTGTACTGCGTAGTCGTCCACTGAGGAGTCTGCTTGGCGTAGATTCAGTAAGGCAGTTTCGGCAGAAGAGGCGCGGGAAGGTTCCTCAAACACCCTGCGGAACTCTGTGAGAAAAGTGGCGAGGTTAGCCGTGACCGGATCGTCTCTGTCCCAAAGGGGAGTAGCCCAGGCCAGGGCTTTCCCGGAAAGAAGGCTGACCAAGAATTCGACCTTCGACCTTTCAGTAGGGAATTGATTCTCCATTAACTCGAAGTGCAGAGAGCATTTGGTGATAAAGCCCCTGCATGCCTTGGAGTCCCCATCAATCTTAGACGGCATAGACAGACGGAGCCTTGGACCAGCAGCTGGTGTGGAAGCCGAAGGTGCAGCGGACGCCACAGGAGCGGGTTGTTGCTGCTGGGTGGCCAGGCACTGCTGCATCATGGCAGAGAGATGGCTGAAATGCTGGTTCTGCTGAGTAATCTGCTGGGAGTGCTGCGCCACGATGGTGGTTAGGTCAGCGACGCTAGGCAGAGGTACCTTGGTGGGATCTATGGCCGGATCTTACTCTCACGGGCAACGGTAGTGGATCCTTTGGTCCACCGCAAGCGATGGTGTAAGCCACGCCAGGGAGCGGAATCTAAGTAGGTCCCGGTTTTCATCAGAGCCCGCCGCAAAGCCGGATGGACTTGCTGCGTCGGGAGTCTACCAGGTCACTTCAACTGACGTGACTTGCTTGCGGAGGCAGCCGAGGTGTAGCGTGGTACAAAATCGTAAGGCAGGCTCGTAGTCAGGGACAGGCAGGAAGGTCAGGACAGGCGGCAAGGTTTGTGGTCGAGGAAAAGCACGAAGGTCAGGGCAGGCGGCAAGATTCGTGGTCGAGGACAAGCAGGAAGGTCGGGCAGGCGGCAAGATTCGTGGTCGAGGGACGGAGGCAAATGGTACGGTACACGGTAATCAGAACAAGACTTCAAGAATTCTTTCTCAGTAGGCTAAATGGCACTAAAGATCTGGCGCTGGCCACAGGAAGGGGCAGGCTTTAAATAGGGGCTGCGACCAGCAATGGAATTTACCGGTGCGCTGGCCCTTTAAGTTTAACAGTGACTGCGCACGTCCTAGGAGGTGGGGACGCGTATGTCGGGAATCAGAGACACAGTCAGGAGCCTGGCTGGGTAAGTTGGAGCGTGTGCGCCCGCGACCCGGAGGGGGGGGTCGCAGGGGCAGCCGTGACAATCATAACTTCTAATATGTCTCTATGACACAAAGGTTTTTTTAAATTAAAATCACTTAAAAAAAAAGTTATTGTATTTAAAATCGGCTGTTTTACATTTTGCTGCATATCTGCAGAATTTTTGTGTCAAGGTCCAGAACATTGGATTTACTGCAGATTTTGACTTCACCTTTAAAGTCAATGGGAAAATTCTAGCAGGTCCACAGCACTGACATGCTGCAGATTCAAAATCTGCACTGTATGTCAATATTTCTGGGATGAATTGTAATTTTTAGTAACATCATTTTGGGTAAATACAGCTTTTTTATCACCTTAATTTCAACTTTTTGCGGGGACGGTTCACTGTGCAGGATAAATATATTAATATGAAATATTTTAATCGATTTGTCTGACAGTGTGATTATATGTTTATTTATATACATATGTACAGTTATGTGCAAAATAATAGCAGTCCTTCATCAGTGATGTGTTTCATTACTGTTTTTGTCTGAAAATATAATACAACATGGTCAAAAATGTATGATTAGGTGTAGCCGCGTAATGGACAACCAACAGAATCAACAGTCATAATATGCACGCTGCTAATTTGGTGAAACTGACTCATTTAATATAAGCGGGGGTTCAACTAAACAGAAGTGTGGACTTCAATTCATGAGGTCATTCATTCTGTGAAGTAACAGGTGTCAATTACGGCCCATTCTCAATGAGTATAATGGGTCGTTCCAGACATTGTTCCAAAGGAAAAAGAATTTTGATCAAGAAGTTGATTGAACAGGACAAAACATATTTAGGGTGCTTTCACATGGTGCGTTTTTGACGCCTTTTTTGACACTTTTTTAACGCTTTTTTTTTGTGCAGCAATGTACAGCATTACGCGTCAAAGATGTACCTAAAGGTGCTTTCACAGTGCAGTTTTGGTACAGTTTTAACTGCGCTAGAAGTAAATTGCCTTTATTACCAGCAAGCTTATTTCAGTTGTCTAAATTGTTCAGAAAGGTGTTTCTAGTAAGTAATCAATTACTGTGTTTGAAGATTTGTGGATTACAAACACTCTCGTTTCCAAACAGTTTAGAGAAGTGAAAAAAGCTTGCTGGTAATAAAGGCAGTTTACTTAGAGCGCAGTTAAAACTGCACCAAAACTGCGCTGTGTGAAAGCACCCTAATAAGTGCAGAAAATAATTGGCTACTAAGCTAAAAAGATCAACAATGCCATCAGAAACAAGTGAAAGGAAAAAGAATACTATCACCCAACTAGATTATAGACTAACAAGGATGGCAAAGAAGCATCCAATAATGAACTTCAGGGAGATCAAAGAAGATCTTCAGTTGTCTGTGAGTTCTGCAGCAATCAGACAGAGTCTATGTGAAGCCAAACTATTTGCTTCTCTCGTATAGTACCATTGCTGAATTCTATAGACATATGAGAGCAAGATTGTTCTCAATGGTTCTGAAGGCTGCAGACAGTTTGTCAGACAGCCCTTAACCACTGAATTCAAGCCACAATACACGCAAAGAATGAAGAAAACATGGTGCCGTCATCATAATGGTTTGGGGAGGTTTCTCATACTCTCCAGTTGAACCTATTCATTGCAAGCCAGGCACCATGGGCCAGTTTAAATATATAAAAAATATTGGAAGATGTCAAGTTGCTTTATGCTGAAGAAGACATGCCTTTGAAATGGGTGTTTCAACAGGACAATGACCCCAATCACACCAGCAACCGAACAAAATCCTGGTTCCATAACAACAAGATTGAGGTTATAAACGTTGTCAGCCCAATCCTCAGACCTCAATCTGAGAATTTGTGAAGTGACATCAAAAATTCAGTTTTGATGCAAAATCTAAAAATGCAAATGATCTGTGCAATGTAGTACAGTGTGCTTGGGCTGGAATACATGTTTTCAGTTGTAAGACATTAGTTGACTCCATACCACAAAGATTTAAAGCATTTTTCAGAAATAAAGGTTACACAACTATATATTAGTTCAGTGATTATACAGAAAAACTAAATCTGGGAGCAAATTTCAGTTTATACTGTAAATATTCCAGTTGGATAATGATCTTGAACTTTTTTTACTTTTTTTTTTGTTGAAAATGTAAGCATAAGATTTATTGCCGCATCAATAAAGTAAAAACTGACATACCTTACGACTAAGTGCCTTTCTAATGCTGACAAGGCCGGCAGCATCTCCATTGTCTATATTGACATCTGGCTATGCGAGCGGCAATTAGTGACTTAAGCAGTCATATGCTATTTTGTGGACTTGACAGCTCACAAGCCATTCACTTCCTGAGTGGTGATGTCAAAGCAATGGTGGGTGACCACTGTAGCCACTGATTGGCTGCAGCGGTCACAAGCTGACTGCAGAGCTGGATGTAAGCAGAGACCGATACGGAAGGATAAACATCTCAGTCTCTGAAGGATGATTTCAGCTTCTTGCTCAAAGAATTGGTTTATTATGGTGCAACCAGATGAGCTGTGGTTAGAGATGGGCGAATTTCTCAAAAATTCGATTCGGTCACTTCGCCGAATTTTCCGACAAAAATAAATTTGGTCCGAATTACTTCGGCACGAATCGCGTTAAAAAGCAGCTATTTCCAGGCTGCACAGAGCCTGCAGGGTGCTGTAGAACGTTGTGCCATGCTTAAATATGCAGAGGGAGCTTGGTTTGGTCTTCATACAATGTTGTGTTTTAGTATGACACGCAGATGACTGCCGCCGCTCTTAGAATCGCTTCACTATAAAATTCCCTGGGCACTTAAGAGGGCAAAACTGACCAAAAAACTCAAGCGGGAATGTAGCCTGATAAAGTCATGGCAGCGACAGCTGGAAAAAAACAAGCTGAGAGCTCAGGTGGCAACATTAGTGACAGAGTGTGGAGGTGACGGCGGCAGCCACAGCAGCATGAGGTCAGGCAGTGGCACAATGACATTCTGGAGGTGGCAAAACACGAGGAAGCCACAGAGTGGCACAATGACTGAGAGAGGAGGTCACGGCGGCAGCAGTATGAGGTCAGGCAGTGGCACAATGACATTCTGGAGGCGGCAAAACAGTATTAGGCCACAGAGTGGCACAATCACACAGTGTGGAGGTCACGGCGGCAGCAGTATGAGATCAGGCAGTGGCACAATGACATTCTGGAGGTGGCTAAACAGCAGGGGCGTCGCTAGGCAGTATGGGGCTGTAGGGATGATGGGGGTGCTGCAGGGAGAAGAGCTGTAGGGATGATGGGGGTGCTGCAGGGAGAAGAGCTGGGGCTGTAGGGATGATGGTGTGGTGCTGCAGGGAGAAGAGCTGTAGGGATGATGGGGGTGCTGCAGGGAGAAGAGCTGGGGCTGTAGGGATGATGGGGGTGCTGCAGGGAGAAGAGCTGTAGGGATGATGGTGTGGTGCTGCAGGGAGAAGAGCTGTAGGGATGATGGTGTGGTGCTTCAGGGAGAAGAGCTGTAGGGATGATGGTGTGGTGCTTCAGGGAGAAGAGCTGTAGGGATGATGGTGTGGTGCTTCAGGGAGAAGAGCTGTAGGGATGATGGGGGTGCTGCAGGGAGAAGAGCTGTAGGGATGATGGTGTGGTGCTTCAGGGAGAAGAGCTGTAGGGATGATGGGGGTGCTGCAGGGAGAAGAGCTGTAGGGATGATGGTGTGGTGCTGCAGGGAGAAGAGCTGGGGCTGTAGGGATGATGGTGTGGTGCTGCAGGGAGAAGAGCTGTAGGGATGATGGTGTGGTGCTGCAGGGAGAAGAGCTGGGGCTGTAGGGATGATGGGGGTGCTGCAGGGAGAAGAGCTGGGGCTGTAGGGATGATGGTGTGGTGCTGCAGGGAGAAGAGCTGTAGGGATGATGGTGTGGTGCTGCAGGAAGAAGAGCTGTAGGGATGATGGGGGTGCTGCAGGGAGAATAATGGGCTGTAGGGATGATGGTGTGGTGCTGCAGGGAGAAGAGCTGTAGGGATGATGGTGTGGTGCTGCAGGGAGAAGAGCTGTAGGGATGATGGTGTGGTGCTGCAGGGAGAAGAGCTGTAGGGATGATGGTGTGGTGCTGCAGGGAGAAGAGCTGGGGCTGTAGGGATGATGGGGGTGCTGCAGGGAGAAGAGCTGTAGGGATGATGGTGTGGTGCTGCAGGGAGAAGAGCTGGGGCTGTAGGGATGATGGTGTGGTGCTGCAGGGAGAAGAGCTGGGGCTGTAGGGATGATGGTGTGGTGCTGCAGGGAGAAGAGATGGAGGGATGATGGGGGTGCTGCAGGGAGAAGAGCTGTAGGGATGATGGGGGTGCTGCAGGGAGAAGAGCTGGGGCTGTAGGGATGATGGTGTGGTGCTGCAGGGAGAAGAGATGGAGCTGTGGGGAGGTAGGGATGATGGTGAAGGTCAGGGGCGTTGCTAGGGTCCCAAAACATCCGGGGCTCGGGCCCTTAAGTTTTTCTGAGTAGGGCTGGGTGCACACTGAATTTTTTGAGTCTCATTGTGAACTGCGGATGTATTTTTTCAGAGAAAAACCTTTGTATGTAGGCTCAGGAGAAATATAAGTGATTACACTGCAGTTACATTTAGTGACTTATAGGAGATGCCTCTGAAGAGTTGTTCTCTTTCTCTTCTTCTCCATCTGTCCCAGACGCCATGATGACTTCTCCCGTTCACAACTCTTCACTGAAAAATTTACAAAACAAACATCTTAGAATCCTCAATTTATCAGCATTTCTCTACAATTTCCTAAACTCTGTACAAAATCCCCATCTATAGTGCCCAAATGGTAATAATTACCCCTTATAGGTAAATATTTTCCCCTCTAGCCAGGTAGTTGCCCCCTCTAGCCAGGTTGCTGCTCCCTTAGCCAGGTTATTAGCCCTTAGCCAGGTTACTGCCTCTGTAGCTAGATTACTGCCCCCTATAGCCAGTGATATGCCCCCCTGTAGCCCGTAATATGCTCCTTGTAGTCAGGTTATTAGCCCCTGTAGCCAGGTTACTGCCCCCTTAGCCAGTAATATGCCCCATAGCCAATAATATGCCCCTCTGTAGCCAGTGATATGCCCCTCTGTAGCCAGTGATATGCCCCTTTTGCCACATATGCTCACCCTGTAGCCAGTGATATCCCCCTGTAGCCAGTGATCTCCCTCTCTGTAGCCAGTGATATCCCTCTCTGTAGCCAGTGATATGCCCCCTGTAGCCAGTGATATGCCCCCCTGGAGCCAGTGATATGCCCCCTTACCGAATAAAAATAAAATAAAAACACCTACTTACCTCTGCCCGGTCCGCTCATCCAGGTCCTGTAGCTTGAGAACGGTGTAAGCAGAGTGATGTTATCACGCTACTTATGCCGTATCGCGGGGCCCGGGACCTCCTCGGCCAGCAGAGCTGCCGGCTTAGAGGATCCCAGCATCGCAGGGGGGTGATAAAAGTGGCGCGTCTCGCCCCTTGCGACGCCGATGTGTATGTACAGCGCTTACCAAGCGCCGTACATCCAGGGGTGAAGACAGGACGGGAACGATGTGAAACAGCCGCACAGTCAGAAAGTTCGGTGGGCGCCACCCGCCAGGGCCGTCTTAACAGCATTATGGGCCCCTGGGCCGAGCTCTTCACTGGGCCCCCTAACCAACATTTATCAATATTATCTAAGGGTATGTTCACACGGTGTAATTGCGGGGTGCATTTTGCGGCGATTTGCACTTTAATACAGCCGAAATGCGCGCCACAATTGCAGTAAAGCTGATTGGCTGCTATGAGTTCGGATTGGTTGCTATTGGCAACAAAAACAGACTATTATACCATTTTGATGAATGGAGCCCATTATGCTTAACCCCTAAAATCAATGACGCAGCTGTTTGAGGACCTGTATTATGCGGGAGAACTTGTATTTTTGGGGGAGTAGTTTGAGTTTACATGTTAATTACCACATAATTCTTTTAAAAAAACAATTTCAGCATAAACAGAAAAAGTGTTTTTCAACATTTTTTTTTTATTATTTTTTACACCATTCACATTTTACACCAAATAACCTGCTAGATTAATTCTAAAGGTTATTACGGTCATGTAGATACCAAATATTTGTACTTTTTTATGTAATGTATGCACAACAATTTTTTTTACTTTTTTTTTTGTACACTTTATGTTATTTTCCTTCTTTTTAGGCCTCGTTCAAACGGCTTATTTGTCCGCGGATTGGCGCCGTACTCCGCGCCGGATTTGCGCTGCAATACGGCGCCAACCCGCGGCAGCAATTACGGTAATCCACTGCTCTCATTGAGAACAGTGGAATCTGTCGCTCCTCCCCGCTCGGCAAATCCGCCGCGGGGGGAGAAAGTGACATGCACATTATTTACGGCGCGGACGCGCCGTAAACAATGCATTGTCTATGGGGCCAGGAGCGGCGCCCCCGCCGCGCTCCGGGCCCGCCCCCGTCCCGCCCCGTATTCACGGCGGATTTGTGCGCTCAATACGGCGCACAAATCCGCCGTGAATAAGCCGTGTGAACGGGGCCTTAGAGTGCGCAAATTACGGGCTGAAATACGTCCCAGTCATTACGGTAATCCACAGTTCTCATGGAGAACTATGGATTACGTCTCCTCTCTCGAGCAGGGAGATAAGTGAATGTGATATTACAGCGGCGTATACACGCCGCTGGTGATTATAGTCTATGGGCCGGCGAGGGGCCGGCCCCCCGCTCCTGCCCCCGTCCACATGGCGTAACTGCGGGACGCAATTACGCCCTGCAAATAAGCCATGTGAACATAGCCTAAAGGGTTAACTTCATTTTTCTTTACTAAATAAAGTGTTTTTATTGGGGAAATAGAGGTGTTGTGCAGATTTTTTTATTTTATTTGTTATTTACTTTTTTTTAAAGTCCCAATCTGTGATTAGGATTGACTGCATGCTGTAACATAACTTTATGTGGTCAGCCATCCTGTGCCCCAGGCCATGCAGCATTACTCATAAGTTCTATTAGACTGCTTCATGGCCTGGGGGCTACAGGATGGCTGACCACACAATGTTGTTATATGATATAGTTGTGGTCAGCCATCCTGACCCTGTCACTGCCCCATAGAGTCCCTGTACCTTCTTCACACGTGAGCCGGGACCCAGACGAACACAGCAGCTTCATAGACCTCGCTGACTGCTGGACACAGCGAGGTGACCTGGAGGGAGACAGCCGGGAGGGGGGAGCTGGAGACCTGATGAGGGGGAGGAGGGAGTTAAGAAGTCTGAGCTCTTGCATTCCCGGCGGGGGAGGAGTACGGACGGGAGGGGGGAATGTGCACTCTGCGCTCACTGCTCCGGAGTTATTGCCGCGCAGGCAGGCAGGAGCAGAAGCAGAGACGTAGCCTGGAGCCGCCGAGATTCGGGGCACAGGCAGATTCATTCGGGGCTCGTGCCCCGAATGAATCTGCCTGGCGACGCCCCTGGTGAAGGTAGTAGTGCAGAAGGAAGAAATGGAGCTTTTGGGGAAGTAATGTAGACTGAAAAGATGCTGCTGAAAGGGGGACAGTGTGCTAAAAAGGAGGGAGAAAGGCTTGCTGGGGGCAGAAAAAGACCTCTGCACGGGGGTGCCACTGGCGTAACACCCGCCTCTGGGTCAGCACATGCTTTTTGGATTTAAACTTTTTTTTAAATAATGCACATAATTTGGCCTGCTGGTCAGAAATAATAAGTGCACTTGCTGACGGTACTGTCATGCTGAATGTCACCTGCATGCAGTAGAACCTTATACATAGGAGTCTTTTGCACCCAGCAGCCCAGCAGCAATTAGAAAATGGCCCATGCTATGAAAATAAGAAGACCTCAAGTTGTCGGGACAACCCCAAAATATCCCTTCTTCTTTTTCCATGTGACTCGAACTGCTTGGGCATTCCCAAAGTATAGCGGTAAGGGCACTTTGTCCCTGTATGACATTTTATTCATGGAAGTTACTTGCTTGTATGCAATAAGTTTGTTTTAGGCTATTTTTATTCATCAAGGAAAAAGGCATATATAGTAATACATTATCCATAAAGACATCCTACAAAGGACAAAAAAGTGTTCCTTTTCTCTATGTATGTGTGTGTTGGGCTTGCCTTTCTCTTTACTATGTGTAATTTAAAAAAACAAGAAACAAAAAACAATTTGGTGCAGAATTGCCAGCCTGCCTATGCAGGGAAACTGATTGCAGGATGTGGTGGTTCCCCACTATTGCTGGATGGGGTATCTGACATCCAGGGAAAGCTGGGTGATGCCACATCTGCTATCAGCTTTTTCCAGAACTGCAGACTGTTGCGAAAAGGGGTGTGTTTGATGTGAAAGAGGGGGTGTCAATGTACAATTCTGGGTGTGATTTATGCAAATCTCAAGGGCAGCACTCATAATGGGCTTCAACGCAAAATCTTCCCGATGGACACTTTCAAAAGTTGGCAAGTATGAGCTGAGGACTTCCGCAGAGCAGAGAGCGAACGCTCCCTGCTCAACGAAGAACTCCAGTAAGCCACAGCATAGGCAATGTCAGTATGCCATAACACTGCCTCCGCGGTGTGATGACGTTACACGCCTGTGCTGGGAAGAAGACAGAGCCCTGCTGGGAGGGTTTCTGGGAGCTTAGGAAGGGGTGTACTGGTATTTTTTTATTTTAAATATGCCCTATTACGTGCATAACTATATACTGGGCCGTATAATTACCTATCTATATCTGGGGGCATGTAACTACCTAGCCATATTTCTGGGGCCATGTATCTCCTAGCCCTTTAGTGGGGGCCATATCACCTTCCTAGCTATATACTGGGGGCCATATTACCTAACTATACTGGGGGCCTTATTACCTGCCTAGCTATACTGGGGGGCCCTAAATTTCCTACCTTACCGGGGACCCTATTACCTACCTATACTGGGCCCTATTACCTGCCTAGCTATACTTGGGACCCTATTACCTACCTATAATGGGTGCCAATTACCCCCAGGTATACGGAGGCCCATTCCCTAGATACAGACTGGGGGGCCCATCATCTATTTTTCTACTCGGAACTTTTCCCTTCATATACCTATATACCTACCTACCTCCTTCGGGGAAAAACCTTTAAAATCCCTACGGGAGTGGGTCTAAAAGGAACCATCCCGCACAGCAGACAACTGCTATCATACTCCCAGTAGGGGGTGGTATTATTGCGGAAAAAAGAGGGACGATCGTGGCCGGGAAAGTCATCATGGCGGGGCTGGCCGGGTGAAGAAGGGAAAAATGAATGAATCCGATCAAAAAAGACCATCTCCTGTGAGTCCACTAAATAGTAACTGCAGTGTGATCACTTATATTTTTCTGCAGAGCTTACATACAACTAGTAACAATATGTAAAATTATGAAAATAGTGACCAGGGAGCAGAAGTTTTTTACTTTTTTCCCCTGAAAAATACACATTCCCACAAATTTCACTTGTGGCTGAAAATGCCATGTGAACCCAGCCCAAGCAAAACCTAGCCCCACGGAGAAGGAAAGGCCTCGGGCCGCCCAGGATGTTTTGGGAACCCTAGAAAAACGCCCCACTGCCTAAAACATATTAGGCCACAAGTGGCACAATACACATTGGGGAGTTCACGGCGGCAGCAGATTAGGATCATGCAGATGGCAACAATGACATACTGTGAGGCGGGCAAAACATTATGAAAGGCCACAGAGTGGCACAAAGATTAATAGTGTGGAGGTCACGACAGCAGCCAGCATGAGATCAGGCATTGGCACAATGACATTCAGGTGAGGGAAGATGCGGCAAAACAGTATTAGGCCACAGAGTGGCACAATCACACACCAGTTGTGAAGGTCACGGCGGCACATGTAATGAGAATCAGGCAGTTGCACAAATGACATTCTTGTGAGGCGGCAAAACAATGAATTAAGGCCACAGAGTGTCACAATCACACAGCTTGGAAGTGTCACGGCGGCAGCATAATGAGGTCAGGCAAGGATGCACAATGACATACTTGAGGGCGGCAATACAGTATTAAAAGGGCGCACAGAGTTGGCACAATGCTATATGTGGAGGACACGACAGCAGCAAGCAATGAGATCAGCATTGGCACAATGACATTCTGGAGGCGGCAAAAACAGTATTAGGGTCCACATAGTGGCACAATGATACAGTCGTTGGGAGTCACGACAGCATCAGTAGAGAAATCAGCTGTGGCACAATGACATACTTGAGCGCAAAACAGTATAGGCCACAGAGTGGCACCAACACACACTGTGGAGTCACTTTGCGTCAGCAGAATTAGATCAGGCATTTGCACAAAGACATATCTGGAGGCGGCCTAAACAGTATAGGCCACAGAGAGGCACAATGAATACAGTGTGGAGTACGACAGCAGCACATGATATCAGGCATTGGCCACATGACATACCTAGATGTGCGGCAAAACAGTATTAGGCCGACAGAGTGCACAATGACACAGTGTGAGGTCAACGACAGCAGCATCAAGAGATCTGCATTGGCACAATGGACATTCTGGAGGGTGGCAAAACAAGGAGGAGACACAGATGTGCACAATGACTGTATAGCGTAGGTCAACGGCGGCAGCAGCATGGAGGTCCAGGCAGTGGCACCAATTACACAGTGTGGAGACAATGGCAAGCAGCCACAGCAACAGCATTGAGGTCAGCAGTGGCCCAATGACACAGTGTTGATATCATGGCAACCGCAACAGCAGCAGCAGCATGATCTCATAGATTGTACAATGACAGAGTGTTGAGGTGTGTGGCAAAACCAGTCCCTGTAATTGAAGGTGGTAGGCAGATGGAGAAAAACTGTCAGCAGAATTGATGTGGCTCAGGTGGGTGGCGGCATCAGAATATAGTGCTGAGGGGCAGGTATGTTTGAACCCAGGACTGCTATGTGACGCGCCTAAGGCAATGGTGTGTGGAAATCCAGGCCGATCCCCAACGCCGATTCAGTTCTTGTACAAAAGGTTCATCTTTCTCCACATTTCCGGAGGACAAGCGGGTTCTCCTTGGGGTAAACGATGCCCCCGCCTTTGCACTGAACAACCCGCTCTGAATGCCACACTACTACTTTCCTGGCAATACAGCTTCTCCACTGCAAACCCCCCTCGTCAAGATGGCTGCCACACAATCCAGTTTGGCAGCCCACCCCCCCAAGTAGTTCCAGCGGATCATCTAACGTGAGGTGGCAGAGTGCTGTCCAAGGTAGCCACAACCTTTAGGTTCAGTTTGATGCTCCATTTCCAGCTGCTGCTGCTGGCGACTGCCCCTCTCACTAGGCGGGAGAGGAGCTGCTCTCAGTGACTCCAGAACATAGGTTACTACTGATGGAGCAGGTACGGTTTCCGTGAAACCCCCCACCTTCCCCCAGCAGCCGCGGCAGTAGTTACGTGAGCGCTGAGAACCCCCCGTCAGACCGTTGTCATAGTGAGGGACTAGTGCCTGCACAAATAGGCAGGGCACCAACTGGATTAACGGAGATATCCCAATAGTATTTGGGAGTTTGTCATTCCTCTCTCAATAGCTGGAAAAAGGCTCCCATTTTGGACCAGTAAGCGATGGTCCAATAGGTGGATAGACAGAAGTCATCCCTCTGCCGGATGCTGACTATTCCGGCTGTCACTAGCCAGGCAAAAAAGCATGCTGTCGGGCCATCTGCACAAGTTTACTCCGATGGGCAACCCTGCCTCCATTTCCACTGTAAACTCCACGGTTCATGGTGGACATCTGCCTCGTCTATCCTCATCCCTCTCCATCCACCTCCTCCCGCTGCCATCCAGCTCCACCTCACATTGTCACACTGGGTAGAGAAATCCACTCATTTCACCAGACACATGCTCCTGCTCCATTGTCCACCTCCCTCCTCCTCCATTTCAGTCCCCACCGTATCCTCATGTGCCACGTGATGTAGTTGCCCAACATCTCATTCCGCCTGCCCAGACATTTTTTCAGCATCTTTATCCAGATACATGAAGCATTGGAATGATGTTATTCATCCGTAATCCAGGTCGGACTGACAAATAACGTCGCCACCTCGAATATGGCCTCAACAAAACTGCAAGGGTTGTCACGCATATCAGCCACTGGCGACATCAAAAGATACACAGTGTAATATACTTTTGTCTGCCTGGATCATCAAAAAATCGTTAATTCCATGCCTATCACTGTTCAAACAGTCGTCCAACATGTACATGTCTGGCAATCCACGGGTGTAGAACAGTCGCATATCAGAGTGTTGTTTGGGGGAGGGCCGTTCTGCCGCTGCAATCTCGAGAGGGTGTTTCCTGGCTTTGTAGGATGGATAAAGTGCATGCACATTTTTCCTTCCATATTCAGAATTGTTCTGAAGATCGGTGAAAGACTTCAGTGAACTTTCACACCAGAATGAACACGAGTCGCCATGCAGGGTCGCATGGTACCAGCATCCCTCCACTCTGGTTATCAGCTTGGGTACACCATGTTCCTCCCATTGTCCGACACCATTGTTCCGCTTTTCAGTTGGCGCAGAGAAAGCCACACATCGATTTCTTGCTGGCATGACTCGGAGAGTTCGCCCTCCCCTTAGAGACTTCCCCCCCGCCCCCCGTTCGCCGAGGCAAGCCAGTGTTAGAACGTTGTGTGGACCTGGGAGATAAGTCAAAGAGAAACAGCTCCCTTCTGCATATGTGGTTGTAGGGCCTAGACTGGCGCATGGCCATGCGTAGCCACTGGTCCTGCAGCTGTTGCTGCAGTAGCCTGCGGCTCAGGATGGACCCCACCACAATCTGAGCCCACGTTTACTCTTCCCAGGCCACTGGTATGGAGATACCCATGTGGTTGATGCAGGGGCCGTTTGTGCCAACGTTACTCCCTGTGCACACACTTTCTTCACTTATCTTTCTCCCACAATATTCTAATTACCCATATCTCGGCTCCTCCGGTGTCTTATGCAAAGAACTGCCACAAGCCGCCGAGTATCGTATTGTTAACCGCCAAACGCTCCGCACTGAGTGACTAACTTCCACCCGGTCAGCTCTCAGAGCCCCATGCTGTGCTAACTTTTTTTCTTGACCCTTCGAAGCTGACAACCCTCTTCTACCTTGACCGATGAGAAGCCCCGATCCCTACGTCTTTGTCCCACACTCACCCTGGGCTCCCAAAGTGCGGTCGGCTACATCATCATACTATTTGTGTTTCATCTGCACTGCAGTCCTATTCACCGTCTTGGATTGCTGAGGCTGACTCTCACAATATGATCCTCCCATGCCACTCCCACATTATACTTTTGCCGCCTTACTGCCAGAAGCAGGCCCCATAATTTGGCCAAGTAACTGCTGACACTCAGCCCTCCTCAAAGTGTTCATACCTTGGCAAGTATAGTGAGCCCTGAGCCCAGACCACATATTAGATCTCTGGCTGAGGAAAACCGGAGGGACGAGGCGGGCTGAGGACATTTGGGGGGCCCCGGCCCCGCTCCCCGAGCCATGCCAACTAATGGTTGTGTTGAGGTTCCCACCGACTCTGGCTGGGGTTTCAGTTTGTCATCGGGGAGAAAGGATGCCCTATAACCAATCAAGAACCCTTTGGGGTTTGCAAACAACACCCCGGCCCGCTAGATACAGCGGCTTGTGGTCCCCCCCCGGGTGACCCCTCTGCGCGTTTCCCCCTTGCGTTTTTTGCCCTGGGCCTGTTCCAGGAATGTTTGTCCACGCCCCCCCGCAGGTGCAGAGCCTGCCACCTCCTTTCTGACAAAGTTTGTTCTAAAATGTACAGACACGTTTAAAGAGATTCTGTATTGATAAATATACACCTTTTTTTTTGACTCAAATTTGAACCCAAAACAAGCTTGGGTAACCCTTGGATAAAAATTGCGCCCCAAAAAAATGGCCAGGAAAAAATTACTTTTATGTGTCTTAAAAACATGTGTGTTTTAAAAATTTAAAAACACAAACGGGAAATTAAATTTAAACCCCTTTCGGACATGAATTGGGCACGGAAAAAATGTTAATTTTGGCGTTAAAAAAGACGGTTTATTTTTGTCACACACCAGAAAAAAAAATGTTTTAATTTAACCCCTGGATGTAAATTGCGCCAAAGAATTGACCGCACAAAATAGTAGCTTGTGGGTGTTAAAATTTGCGTTTTTTTCTACGCCACACAACAAAGTACAGTTGAATTAACCTTTGTTTGTAATTTAGGCTACAGAAAAAAGAAATTTTGGCGTTAAAAAAAGACGGTTTCTTGGGGGTCAGCACACCACAAAAAAACGTTTAAATTTTAACCCCCGGATGAAAATTTTTCCCAAAAAATTTGAGCCCCAAAAAAGTACTTTTGTCCATGTTACAATTCGTTTTTCTACGCCACACAACAAGAGTTTTACAGGAAAATTAACCTTTGCTTTGTGAATTGGGGCTACAAAAAAAATTAAAAATTTTTTGGCATTGAAAAAAGGGTTTTTCTTGGGGTCCAACCCCACAAAAAATTTAAAAAAACCCCCTTGATTTAAATTTTGCGCCAAAGAATTGAGCCCCACAAAAAGAACTTTGTAGGGGTAAAATTTGCGTGTTTTCACCGCCACACAACAAGAGATACAGTTGAAAAAACCTTTGTTTGTGAATTGGGTACGGAAAAATTTTATTTTTTTTGGGGTTAAAAAGGGGACGGTTTCGGGGGTCACACCCCAAAAAAAAAACGCTTAAAACCCCCTGGATTAAATTGCCAATAGAATTGAGCAGCCAAAAAAATAAGGGGATTTGTATTGAAAAAACGCTGTTTTTTTAAAAATAAACAGGAACTGGCTTAGATCCATTGGATATTGAATGATAGCAGCGAGTGACGCCCACTGGGATTTCAGACCCAAAAACCCCAAAAAATTTGAAATAAACAAAAAGAGAACAGTCTTGAGACAACTGAGACCCCCCACAGAAACCTAAAAAAAAAAAATCAATTCTTCAGAAGAGTATCACCGCGGAGCCCTTTCCCCTGATAGCACAGTGAAGGATTGGGGAGCCCCCGGCGCGCGCCCGGACTTTATAACGGTGACGTCACAGAATCCCGTGGTCCTAAATGGCTTCACCTCTGCACATGTCTTAGGCTAGCCCCCTTTTTCCTCCAGATTCTTTGCCCCATGAGCGCCATGTGCTCGACCATTTTTCAATCAAAAGCACACTTGTTCACCCCAAGACCCCAAAGTTCGACTTTGTTTCCAACCGAAAGTTTTCCTGAAAAACAAAAAAAATTCCCTTCTTAAAATCAATTTGCCCATCCCTTAGCTGTGTTCTTTCAAACGTATTAACTTTCATTACAATAATCAATCTTTTTATAATACAATGTATAAAAGACTGATTCAAGGCGGTTACAAAGCATACAAGGTGGTAAAATTATAAAAAAAGGGTTTTACTGTTCAGAAAAACCCAAACAGTGAAAAAACAACCCGAAGGAAAAAAAACACCCTAAAGGGGGGCATTTGGTGAATAACAAAGTGATTATTTGAAGTTGGCATAGAATAATTAAAATTAATTATTTATATGTCTGACCCAAAGCTGGTGTAGTTTCTATTTAGTTCATACCAGTTAGGGGACATCATGACATGACTTGTTTAGTCAAGCTCTCTTGTTATTTGAGTTAGCAATCTGTTGTTCACATAAGCGAAGCTAAATCTAAGTGAAGGATTTTAGAATTTTTCCATCAATTATAGCTGGATGGCCTAAGTAATATTATAAAATCTATCATTCTACAGCATTCTGGATTATTTTATATCAGAGACGATGGAGACACAACTGCAGTGTCAAGGTTTGTACAGTAGTGAGTGGCAAAGTAAGATTTTTTTTTACTTTTTGGTAATTAATGCTCATATTTATTTTCAGAATAACACCAAACAGAAGTAAAACTGGCTTGGACAGCAGTGAGTGGCAAGGTATAATTTTTATATTTTTTTTAATAGTGCAGCAGTTTAAAATTATTTTAAAAATATCCTGGAGAACTCCATTAATTTATTTAATAAACCTAGGGTACCTGTTGTCCACTACATTTTTTTAACCCTAGTATGCATAACCCGAGCCTTTTAGGCCCATTAGTTTACTCAAGATTACTTTAGTGAGAATTTTAAAACTCTCGGTATTCCTAAGGTTTGTGGTTATTGGTAATTTCCAGATGTTTATATGGTTTTTGCAATAGACATTTTGGTATAACAATGTTTTTTGGGAAAACCACATATTTACATAACACGGGCCTTTTAGGCCCATATTATGCTTATCATATACTCATCAGTTTATGTGTCACAAGTTACTGTTATTGTAATCAGGGTTGCTGGGGAGGTGGGTGGATCATGCCTGTGTGTAGAACAAAGCAACAATTTCCGTGAATACATATGAGTATATCTGAATTTGATTTGATGATAAGCGAACTCATCCTTCGAGGTTGGAAACGGATTAACTAGCACCTATTAGTTTGGAACATTTGGAATATTTTTATCAAGAATTGTACCACGCTCTACAATCCTAGTATTAATGTAACCGTGGATGAGCAACTTGTAGCCTTCAGAGGAAATGAAACGGTATAGCGTACGTTTTCAGGAAATTCTCGATCCAGTAGAAAGAAAATGAAAGCGCTGTTTTATTTGTCCAACAAACAAAGACAGGAAAACTGAGCATTACTGTACCATTTGTGGAGAAAATGTCTGTAAAGAACATTCTTCAGGATAAATAACGTATAAATTGTTTGGAAGACCAATAAAATTGAAAAGGAAAAGTTAAAAAAGAAATGTAGTTGCAGCTTGTTTACATTTTAATACCCTTGTTTGTGTATTTTTCATATCTTACTTTGTAATTTTGAAATAAACTTGTTACATGATTAAAGGGATTCATAACCTAGAATGCATAACTCGGGCCTTATAGGCTCATGTAATTACTTTTTTTGGTGCTTTCTATAAACAGTTATAATTACAATTTTGTGTATTTTTCTCATCTTACTTGGGAATTTTGAAATAAGCTTATAAAATTTATTTATTTGAGTTCCTCCATATGACTTGCAAACGGGCATGGGTTATGTGAACGTGTAGATTTCTAACATCATGCATACTAGGGTTAAATGACATTGGGGGCAGTGTGGGCTGTCGTTACACAGTATATAAAAGGTATAGTAATAACATAATAACATAAACAACATAAATATGCAGTACATACTACATGTCTACATACCGTATACAACAATAATAGTAAAATATGATGTTTTTTTTTTTTTTTCCCACTGTACTTGTATTTCTATAAATTTAGTACATTATTGGTCACCTGTATAAAAACTGTCTGGGTCTAACACTTTCTTTGTTGCCCATAGCAACCAATCAGAGCTGCCCTTTCATTTCATGTAGTGCTCTGAAAAAATAAAAGGGGAGCCGTGATTGGTTACTATGGGCAACAAAGAAAGTCTTAGACCAAGAAAGTTTTCATACATGTCTCCCTGTTTCATGTAGCACATATGTATAAGAAGCCATCCTCTATTCACATGCACTCACTTTCAGCATGTCCAGCGGCTTGGTGCAGCATGCCGCTCCACAAAACTACCAGCGGTAGATCCTGCGCTCAAACAGCACTCAGCTTTGTCCTTGGGCCGCAGCAGAAAGTCAGACAACCAGGTGCAGAGCATCACCTGTTGCACTGGGATCAATCAGAGAGGCTTAAATTAGGCCACTCCTCTATTTAGCAGCTTCTGGAAGCAGCACCACCAGGAGGAGATGGAGCCTCCAAAGCCAAGTGGGGCAGTGCGTGGCCGCTGTATTAGAAAAAATAAACTGCCAACACTTCAAATCGAAATTGGCGACACGACTGAAAAGTCGTGTCACCATTCTTAGTTTCTTAGTCGCTTTAGCAACAATTTTGTTGCCATCTAGAGCCCTAATCTAGGCTTGCTCACTGCTACAACTGAGTAATTTCACCTGCACTCTGAGTAGTTGATACTTCGCCGAATTTCTCGGCAAAAAATAACTTTGTTCCGAATTACTTTGGCACAAATCACGTTAAAAAACAGCTATTTCCAGGCTGCACAGAGACTGCAGGGTGATGTAGAACGTTGTGCCATGCTTAAATATGCAGAGGGAGCTTGGTTTGGTCTTCATACAATGTTGTGTTGTGGCACAATGACATTCTGGAGGTGGCAAAAACAGGAGTAGGCCACAGAGTGGGACAATGACACAGTGTGTAGGTCACAGCAGCAGCCACAGCAGCAGCATGAGGTCAGACAGTGGCACAATGACACAGTTGTGTAGGTCACGGCAGCAAACCACAGCAGCAGCATGAGGTCAGACAGTGGCACAATGGACACAGTGTGTAGGTCTCAGCAGCAGCCACAGCTTGAGGTCAGACAGGTGCACAATGAAACAGTGTGTCGGTCACTGCAGCAGCATGAGGTCAGGCAGTGGCACAATTACATTCTGGAGGTGGCAAAAACAGGAGTAAGGCCACATAGTGGGACAAAGACACAGTGTGTAGGTCACAGCAGCAGCCACAGCAGCAGCGTGAGTCAGACAGTGGCACAATGACACAGTGTTAAAGGGCACGGCAGCAGCCACAGGGAGCAGCATGAGGTCAGACAGTGGCACAATGACACAGTGTGTAGGTCACGGCAGTAGCACAATGAGTCAGGCAGTGGCACAAGACATTCTGGAGGTGGCAAAAACAGGAGTAGGCCACAGAGTGGGACAATGACACAGTGTGTGAGGTCACGGCAGCAGCCACAGCAGCAGCATGAGGTCAGACAGTGCACAATGACACAGTTGTAGGTCATGGCAGCAGCCCACAGCAGCAGCATGAGGTCAGACAGTGGCACAATCACATTCTGGGAGGTGGCAAAAACAGGAGTAGGCCACAGAGTGGGACAATGACACAGTGTGTAGGGCACGTCAGCAGCCACAGCAAACAGCATGAGGTCAGATAGTGGCACAATGACACAGTGTGTAGGTCACGGCAGCAGCCACAGCAGCAGCATGAGGTCAGACAGTGGCACAATGACAAAGTGTTCAGGTCACGGCAGCAGCAGCAAGAGGTCAGGCAGTGGCACAATGACATTCTGGAGGTTTCAAAAACAGGAGTAGGCCACAGAGTGGACAATGAAAACAGTGGGGAGGTCAAAAGCAGCAGCCACAGAAGCAGCATTTAGGGCAACAGTGGAACAATGACACAGTGTGGAGGACACGGCAGCAGCCACAGCAGCAGCATGAGGTCAGACAGGGCACAATGACACAGTGTGTAGGTCATGGCCAGCACAACATGAGGTTTAGGCAGTGGCACAATGACATTCTGGAGGGGGCAAAAACAAGAGTAGACCACAGAGTGGGACAATGACACAGTTTGTAGGTCACAGCAACAAACCACACAGCAGCATGAGGGCAGACAGTGGCACAATGACACAGTGTGTAGGTCAAAGGCAGCAGCCACAGCAGCAGCATGAGGTCAGACAGTGGCACAATGACACAGTGTGTAGGTGACGGCAGCAGCAGCATGAGGTCAGGCAGTGGCACAATGACATTCTGGAGGTGGCAAAAACAGGAGTAGGCCACAGAGTGGGACAATGACACAGTGTTGTAGGTCACCAGCTGCAGGATGAGGTCTGACAGGGGGACACTGACACCGTGTGTAGGTCACGGCAGCAGCCACAGCAGCAGCATGAGGTCAGACAGTGTCAAAATGACACAGTGTGTAGGTCACAGCAGCAGCAGCATGAGGTCAGACAGTGGCAAAATGACAATCTGGAGGTGGCAAAACAGGAGTAGGCCACAGGGGTGGGACAATGACACATTTGGGGGTCACAGCAGCAGCCACATGCAGCAGCATGAGGTCAGACAGTGGCACAAATGACACAGTGTGTAGGGCATGGCAGTACCACAGCAGCACATGAGGTCCGACAGTGGCACAATGACACAGTGTGTAGGTCACGGCAGCAGCAGCATGAGGTCAGGCAGTGGCAAAATGACATTCTGGAGGTGGCAAAAACAGGAAATAGGCCCCAGAGTGGGGCAATGACAAAAGTTGTGTAGGTCACAGCAGCAGCCACAGCAGCCACAGCAGCAGCATGAGGTCAGACAGTGGCACAATGACACAGTGTGTAGGTCACGGCAGCAGCCACAGTAGCAGCATGAGGTCAGACAGTGGGAAAATGACACAGTATGTAGGTCACGGCAGCAGCACATGAGTCAGGCAGTGGCACAAATGACATTCTGGAGGTGGCAAAAAAAAGGAGTAGGCCACAGAGTGGGACAATGACCAGTGTGTAGGTCACAGCAGCAGCCACAGCAGCAGCCATGAGGTCAGACAGTGGCACAATGACACAGTGTGTAGGTCACGGCAGCAGCCACAGCAGCAGCATGAGGTCAGACAGTTGCACAATGACACAGTGTGTAGGTCACGCCAGCAGCATCATGAGGTCAGACAGTGGCACAATGACATTCTGGAGGTGGCAAAAACAGGAGTAGGCCACAGAGTGGGACAATGACACAGTGTGTAGGTCACACAGCAGCCACAGCAGCAGCATGAGGTCAGACAGTGGCACAATGACACAGTTTGTGTAGGTCACGGCAGCAGCCACAGCAGCAGCATGAGGTTCCCGACAGTGGGAAAATGACCAGTGTGTAGGTCCCCGGCAGCAGCAGCATGAGGTTCAGGCAGTGGCCACAATGACATTCTGGAGGTGGCAAAAACAGGAGTAGCCACAGAGTGGGACAATGACACAGTGTGTAAGGTCACAGCAGCAGCCACAGCAGCAGCTTTAGGTCAGACAGTGGCAAAATGACACAGTGTGGGAAGTCCACGGCAGCAGCCCACAGCAGCAGCATGAGGTCAGACAGTGGCACAATGACACAGTGGTAGGTCACGGCAAGCAGCAGCATGAGGTCAGGGCAGTGGAACAATGACATTATGAAGGTGGCAAAAAAAGGAGTAGGCCACAGAGTGGGACAATGAAACAGTGTGTAGGTCCACAGCAGCCCGCCACAGCAGCAGCATGAGGGCAGACAGTGGCAAAAATGACACAGTGTGTAGGTCACGGCAGCAGCCACAGCAGCAGCATGAGGTCAGACAGTGTCAAAATGACACAGTGGGGGAGGTCACAGCAGCAGCAGCATGAGGTCAGGCAGTGGCACAATGACATTCTGGAGGTGGCAAAAACAGGAGTTTGGCCCCAGAGTGGGACAATGACACAGTGGGGTAGGTCAAAAAAGCAGCAGCCACACAGCAGCAGAGGTCAGACAGTGGCACAATGACACAGTGTGTAGGTCACGGCAGCAGCCACAGCAGCAGCATGAGGTCAGACATGGCACAATGACACAGTGTGTAGGTCACGGCAGCAGCAGCATGAGGTCAGGCAGTGGCACAATGACATTCTGGAGGTGGCAAAAACAGGAGTAGGCCACAGAGTGGGACAATGAACCCGTGTGGGAGGTCACAGCAGCAGCCACAGCAGCAGCATGAGGTCAGACAGTGCACAATGACACAGTGTGTAGGTCACGGGAGCAGCCACACACAGCATGAGGTCAGACAGTGGGAAAAATGACACAGTGTGTAGGTCACGGCAGCAGCAGCATGAGGTCAGGCAGTGGCACAATGACATTCTGGAGGGGGCAAAAAAAAAGGAGTAGGCCACAGAGTGGGACAATGACACAGTGTGGGGGGGTCACGCAGCAAACCACAGCAGCAGCTTGAGGTCAGACAGTGGCACAATGACACAGTGGTAGTCACGGCAGCAGCCACAGCAGCAGAATGAGGTCAGACAGGGCACAATGACATTCTGGCGGTGGCAAAAACAGGAGTAGGCCACAGAGTGGGACAATGACACAGTGTGGAGGTCACGGCAGCAGCCTCAGCAGCAGCGTGAGGGCAGGCAGGTGGCACAATGACAGAGTGTGGAGGTGAGTGGCAAAAACCAGTCCCCCGGTTAAAGATGGTTGAAGGGGAGATGGAGAAACTGTCAGCAGATGTGTGGCATCAGGCGGGTGGCGGCATCAAATACAGTGGCTGAGGCAGGTAGTTTGAACCCAGACTCATTTCCAAAGTTTGGGTGAGGCGTCCTGGCTGATGTAGTTCTGACGCCTAAGGCATTGGTGTGTGGGAATCCTGGCCGATCCACCGCCTGATTCATCTTGACAAAGGGGCAGTCGTTACACATTTCCCCCTTGACAAGCCGGGTTCTCTTTGGGGTAACGATGGCCCCCGCCGCACTGAACACCCGCTCTGATTTCCACACTACTGGCCAGGCAGAAGCATCTTCCACTGCAAACTTGGCAAGTTGCGGCCACACATCCAGTTTTTGGCTGCCCAGTAGTCCAGCGGATCTTCTAACTGGGGGTGGCAGAGTGCTGTCCAAGTAGGCCCCCCACCCGTTGGTTCAGGGACTGCTCCAGGGACTGCTGCTGCTGGCGACTACCCTCCCTCACTAGGCGGGGGAAGGAAGCTGCTCATCAGTGACTCCAGACTTAGTTACTGCTGATTGGAGCGGTAAATTTCTCCTACCCCCCCACCTTCCCCCAGCAGCCGCGGCGGGAGTAAGTGAGCGCTGAGGAACCCCCAGGTCAGAACTGTCAGAGGAGGGACGATGCCGCACATAGGCAGCGGCCAACTGATTAAAGGAGGATTTCCCTTTTAGTATTTGAGTTTGTCTTCCCTCTCAATAGCTGGGAAAAAGGCTCCCATTTGGACCGGTAGCGAGGGTCCAATAGGGTGGAGAGCCAGAAGTCATCCCTCTGCCGGATGCTGGGCTATTCGGCTGTCACAAACTAGGCAAATAAGCATGCTGCGGGCCATCTGCATAAGTGACTCCCGAGGGGCTTCCCTGCCTCCATTTCCACTGTATACTGCCACGTGCTTGGGGGTCATCTGCCTCGTCTTCCATATCTCCATCCACCTCCTCCAGCTGCCCCCTGCTCCTCCTCTCTTGTCACCTGTGGTAGAAAATCCAAATCATTTCACCAGACAATGCTTTTGCTCCCCAAAGTCCTCCTCCTCCTCCTCCATTTCAGTCCCCACCGGACTCAGTGCCACGAGATTTTATCGCCACGTCTCCAGTCCCCTGCCCAGACAGATTTTTTCCCGCATCTGTTCCAGGACATGAAGCAGTGGAAATGACGTTTTTTCATCCCGTATCCTGGCGACTGACAAAAAAACGTCGCCTCCTCGAATGGCCTCAACAAATGGCAGTTTTCACGCATGAGCTGCCACTGGCTGACATCAAAGTTACACAGGGGAGTACTTCTGTCTCCTGGATCATCAAAAAATCGTTTAATGGCCTTTCTCTGTTCATACAGTCCCGGGCCAACAAGTGCAGGCTGGAATTCCAATGGGTGGAAACATCGTATATCAGAGTGGTTGGGGGAGGCCGTTCTGCCGCTGCAACTCGAGGGGGTGTTCCTGGGTTTGTAAAGAATGGATGAAGTGCATGCACAGTTTCCTGGCCATTATCCAGAATGTTCTGAAGATCGGTAGAAGACTTCAGGAACCTTTTCACACCAATTGAACACGTGCGCCATGCAGGCGCATGGACCATCCCTCCTCGGGGCAGCGCGGACACCATGTTCCCCCCATTGTTCCCCCCACCAGGTTCCGATTTGCAGTTTGGCGCGGAGAAAGCCACACATCGATTTCTTGCTGCATGACGCGGAGCAGTTCCTCCCCTGTGTGACTTCGTTCGCCGAGGCAAGCCAGGTGTAGAACTGCGTGACACCGCGTGCCCTACACATGTGGGATTTTGGAGCAGTACCTTTTGGAGGCTGAGATGGTGGTGGTGGTTGAGGAGGAGGAGGCGGACATTGGCGGGAGGAGCAAACAGTTTTTACAACGTGGAGGAAGAAAGCGGCATCTCCTGTCCAAGTTGGTGGGGTGCCTGGGGCCCGGGAAACACATTCACTTTAGTGGGCCGTAAAGGACATGTACTGGCCCTGACCATAGTTACAGCTCCAGACGTCTGCCCTGCCGTGCACCTTGGAACAAAAACCGATAAGCTTAAGGACTGGCCCACCTTCTGTTCTAAAATATTTATGAAGTGCTGGTACTGCCTTTTTGGTAAAGAAATTACGGCTTGGAACTCTCCATCTCGGCTCAGCACAAGCCATTAGTTCTCTGAATGGTGCAGAGTCCACCATTTGTCAAGGGAGGGACTGCAGTACCACCAACTGGGACAGGCGCAGGTCCAGCTTCTGCCCCTTAGGATGGTTGGACGTATACTGTTGTCTCTTTGCAATCGCCTCGCTGAACTACTGCTGGCGCCATGAGTAGCGAGGAGCAGGAGCATCTGGACTGGGAGATGATGTCAAAGAGAAACAGCTCCCTTCTGCAGAGGTGGTGGGAGCCTTGACTGGCTGCAATTGGCATGCGTGCCACTGGGCCGCTGCTGCTGCTGTGTTGCTGCGGCGGCAGGATGGACCACCACTCTGAGCACGTTTCTCCCAGGCCACCGATGGTGACACTGCATGTGTTGACGCAGGGCCGTGGTGCCAACGTTAGCTCCCTGGCCACGCTTCACTTTCTGCTTACAGATTCTACATATACCCATATTCGGCTCCTCCGGTGTCTTAGCAAAGAACTGCCACACCGCCGAGTATCGGATTTTACCGCCAACGCTCCGCACTGAGTGACTACTACCGCTGCTGCCTCGCTGAGCCCCTGTGCCGCTACTTTCTTGGACCTGCGAAGCGGGTTTTTTACCCCGTGGCCGCTTGGCTCCCGACCTCACACTGCTGCTATCCTGCTGACTCACGGCCACACGACCCATTTGCTGGCTGCGCCGCTGCCTGACGCGCAAGCTGACGCCCTCTTCTCCTGACGATGATGAAGCCCTTGCCTCACCCGGCTCCCAAGTGCGGTCGGCTACATCATCATCTATTTGTGTTTCATCGTCACTGCTGTCCTCATCACCGGTCTTGGTATGCAGAGGCTGACTCCTCACAACATGACCTCCCATGCCACTCTCAACATCTATACTTTGCCGCCTACTGCAAGAAGCAGGGGATATTGGCCCCATTTCTTCGCTGCCAAGTAGCTGCTGACTGCCCTCCTAAAATTGTTCATCCTCGCTATATAGTGGCGCTGAGCCCAGACCACATAGTAGATCTCTGGCTGAGGGAACCGGATGGGACAGAGGCGGGTTGAGGACAGGTGAGGGCCGCTGACCCGCTCCCGGGCCATGCCAACTAAGGGTTGTGTCTGACGTTCCCACCGACTCTTGGCTGGGGTTGTCAGATGTCATCTGGGAGGAAGTGGATGACCTAGTCAACCAATCAAGAACCATTGGGTTGCTAGTCAGTACACGGCCGCTAGATGACAGCGGCAGTTGTGGCCTCACCGGTGACCCCTGCTGCGACGTCCCCCTTGCTGTGCTGCGACCTGCTCCAGGAATGTTTGTGCCTCTGCCACTCGCAGGTGAGGAGCCTGCCACCTCTCTGTCTGACATACTGTTTGTTCTAAAATGTACAGACAATGTTTGATGAAGATATCTGTATATGATAAATACACACCCTGTATTTGACGCCAAATGAACCCACTAAGAAGCTTGGGTAACCCTTGGATATAAATTGCGCTCCACAAATGGGCAGGAAAAATTTACTTGTATGTGCCGTTTAAAAAACTCTGTGTATTTTACTGAATATAAAAGCACAAACAGGCTTAATTAACCTTCGGATATGAATTATGCTACAGAATTTCTTCTGTGGCGGTGAAAAAAAAGTTTCTTTTACTGAGTTAAACTGCAGAACAACTCTTAATTAACCCCTTGTTGTTAATTGGTCAAAAGATTTGAGCAACCACAAACTAGTAGCTTTGTACGTGTGTTACAATTGCGTGTTTTCTACGCCACACAACAAGAGATAAAATTGTAATTAACCTTCGCTTGTGAATTATGCTACAGGAAAAATGTATATATTTTGGCGTTGAAAATGACGGTTTCTTGGGGTCAGCACACCAGCAAAACAACGCTTAATTAACCCCTGGATGCAAATTACGCCAAACAATTGGGCCACCACAAACTAGTAGCTTTGTAGCGTGTTACAATTGCGTGTTTTCTACACCACACAACAAGAGATAAAATTTTAATTAACCTTCGCTTGTGAATTATGCTACAGGAAAAATGTATATATTTTGGCGTTGAAAATGACGGTTTCTTAGGGTCAGCACACCAGCAAAACAACGCTTAATTAACCCATGGATGTAAATTGAGCAATAGAATTGAGCAGCCAAAAATGAAGTGGTATTTGTATTGTAAAAACGCTGTTTCTTTAAATGAATACAATAGGAACTGGCTTAGATCCCACTTGGATATTGAATGTATATGCAGCTGCAGTGGACGCACACTGGATTTCAGATCCAATACCCCAAAAAATCAGAAATAGAACATTAAGAAAACAGTCTCTGAGACAAGCTTAGACACCCCACAAAAATCTCTGTATAATAATCAGCTCTTCAGTAAGAGCTATCACAATCAGCCGCGGCAGCACCTTCCCTGATCAGTACAGTGAGAGGAGCGTGAGCTCCCGGCGTCCCGGCGTCGCTCCCGGAATTAGTGCGGTGACGTCACAGTATCCCGCCGGTCTCTGATTGGCTTCATCTCTGCACATGTCATGCAGGCTATGCCCTTCTTCCTCCCAGAGTGCTTTGCCCCATGTAGCGCCATGTGCTCGCAGCCATTTTATCAATCAAAAGCACACTTCGTTCACCCGAAGTACCCCAAACTTCGACTTTGTTCAGAACCGAAGTTTTCCTGAAATTCTAAACGAATTCCACTTCGTTAGAATCGATTCGCCCAACTCTAGTTGATACACACAACGTAGTTCATACATGCCAACTCTCCCATTTTTGGCGGGGGGGTCCCGCTATTTGGGGTCCCCTCCCGCCCTCCCGGGGGAGTTGGCATTCCTGCTGGCGGCGGGGGCTCGTTAAATGGCCGCGGCGACAGAGTAGCGCGCGTGCGCTACTCTGGCGCCGCCGGTTCACTCCTACAGGCGGGTGAAGCGGCCGCTGCGCCCGCTTCACCCGCCCGGAGTCTCGCTGTGCAGGGAGGAGGCAGGAGGGATCGCTCCCTCCTCCCTCCTCCCCTGTATGTCCGGCGCCGGTGATACAGGTCAGCGGCGCAGGGGGAAGTGACGCGCGGCTGCAGGGGGAAGTGACGCGCGGCTGCAGGGGAGTGACGCGCGGCTGCTCTCACTTCCCCCTGCGCCGCTGAGGAGATCGTCCGGAGCGGCCGTGCTGCAGGAGCCTGGTGAGGTAAGTGGATTTTATTATTTTATTTTTATTAGCTATATGGGGGGCTCTGCCTGGCAACAATGGGGTCTCTGCCTGGCAACAGAGGGGACATCTACCTGGCAACAGAGGGGGCACTACCTGGCAAAAGAGGGGGCACTACCTGGCAATAGAGGGGACATCTACCTGGCAACAGAGGGGGCACAACCAGGCAACACAGGCGACATCTCCCTGGCAACCGAGGGGGCACTACCTGGCAACAGAGGGGGCATCTACCTGGCAACAGAGGAGGCACTCCCTGGCAACAGAGGGGACATCTACCTGGAAACAGAGGGGCACTACCTGGCAACAGAGGGGACATCTACCTGGCAACAGAGGGGGCACTACCTGGCAACAGAGGGGCATCTACCTGGCAACAGAGGGGGGCATCTACCTGGCAACAGAGGGGACATCTACCTGGCAACAGAGGGGGCATCTACCTGGCAACAGAGCGGGCACTACCTGGCAACAATGGGGGCACTACCTGGCAACAATGGGGGCACTACCTGGCAACAGAGGGGACATCTACCTGGCAACAGACGGGGCATCTACCTGGCAACAATGGGGGCACTACTGGCAACAATGGGGGCACTACCTGGCAACAGAGGGGGCATCTATCTGGCAACAGAGGGGGCACTACCTGGCAAACAATTGGGGCACTACCTGGCAACAGAGGCGGCACTACCTGGCAACGAGGGGGCACTACCTGGCAAACAGTGGGGGCACTAGCTGGCAACAATGGGGGCACCTACCTGGCTAACAAAGGGGGGCACCTACCTGGCTACAGAGGGGCATCTACTTGGCTACAAGGGGGCATCTACCTGCCTGTAAGGGGCACTACCTGCTTATGGGGGGTTACTACCTGGCTTTCTTCCAAAGCCGTTATGCAGTTAGGTGGAGTGGGGTGTGGCTTTTTGAAGGGGCGTGGCATACCGGAAAGATGGGCGTGTCCATGCAAATATTTGCAGTGGCGCGCGTAGCGCGCCGCCATCTAATATCTCCTGCTTTTTCATTTTCAAAAGTTGGCAACTATGACGTAGTTATTAGACCCTGAAGTGAATTTCTCTATGTATTCCTATGAGAGATTCAAAGTCAGTCTCACAGGAATTCATAACGACGTTGAATTCCTGTTGTCTTTCAATCAGAGTGCAGATGACATGACTCAACAGAACACTTACATTACTCAGAACTCTTATATTCAGCTGAGGAAAGCAAGATTACTAGCACTACTGTGCACCTAAAAGCATTGTCTAATGAACTAAGGGGTAAAATCAACCTGGAGTGGTCCTTTAATGTACTCAGTTATCCCTGTATCTCCCATAGACATCAGTGGACCTTGGATTACGTTCTAGTGTATTTGTCATGACAATAAAGTTCGCTTTAACCCCTTAAGGACCCAGCGGTTTTTTTGGTGACACGTTCGTTTTTCCCTCCTCGCCTTCTGAAAGCCATAACTTTTTTATTTTTCCACCTACATAGACAAATGAGGGCTTTTTTTGCAGGACAAGATGTACTTTCTAATGGTGTTATTCACTATACTATAGAATATACTGGGAAACCGCAAAAAAATTCCGTGGAACAAATTGTGAAAAAAACGTATTTTTGCCATGTTTCTGGGTGTTTTGCTTTTAAGGCGTTCAATCTTCAGTAAATATAATATGTTACCTGCATTCTACAGGTTATTACGCATCTGGCAATACCAAACATGTTGGGTTTCCGTTATGATTTGGTACCGTAAAAAAATTCCAAACATTTTCTATATTTGAAATCTGCGCCACGGCGCCATTTTGTGCGACCAATAACTTTTTTGTACTAACACCTACGGACGTCAGTGAGGGTGCATTTTTTGCGGGCTGAAGTTTACTTTTTATCGCTAGCAGTTTGGAATCATTTTTATTCCATTTTTTGAGTGACGTAAAATGACCAAAAAACGCAATTTTGGCGTTTGGAATTTTTTTTCTTCTACGGTGTTCAGAATACGGGATAAATGATGTTATATTTATATAGATCGGACCTTTTCGGATGCGGCGATACCAAATATGTGTAACTTTTTTATTATTTTAATAATTTTATTTGTAAAATAGGGAAAGGGGGGTGATTTGAATTTTTAATACTTTTTTTTGTACTTTAAAACTTTATTTATTTTTATTTTTTTTACTGTAACATTTAGTCCCCCTATGGTGCTTGACCACTAGGGGGCGCCATTGTTAATAAACCCTAATGCATTGCATAGGCAATGCATTAGGGTGTACAAAGATGGCGGTTTCCCCACTTCCTGTCTACGGGCGGAAGTGGGGCAAACCAGCAAATGTAAGTGACGGAGCCTTCATAAGGCTCCCCACCACCGTGTCTGGTCGTCGGATCGGCGCAGCTGATGCCGATGACCGTAATGATCGGTGCGCGGCACCGATCGGCGTTCGTTCAGACGCCGCGGCCATCTTTGCTGCGGTGTCTGATGGGTTAAACAGCGCCGGCGCTGTTACTGCCGGGTGTTAGCTAGCGAAAGCCCTTGGTTCACTTTCTTCAGCATGCTGTTGGATCCTGTGGACAATGGCTGCAGCTCTATCATCTCTGGGTGTTACTTTTTTTTGTTCAATATTTGGGCTAACCAGTGATTTTCCCAACTCCTCTAAAAAAATTCTTCTTTTATATAGTTTATTTTTGTTCCAATTTGGGTCTATTTTATAGAAATAGCACTTACAGCTCTAAGTCTTTCCCCTCCTTTCTCCTCCTGTAGTCAGGTAGATCTCCACACAGTGGTATAGGTTTGAAGACCTGCAGGTTATGTGGTCAGTCCTTCATCCCTCTCCCATGTGTGCAGGAAAGCTGCTGGCAAGTCCTTCTCCTCTGTTCCTCTTCTGCTACATATATGTAAAGATGAGTTTTCAGAGCTGTCTCATGTATGCTCTCTCTCTATGTTCTCTCAAGTTGTATTGAAAGTGAAGTAACTGTATAGAATAGTATTGTACTTGTCTACTGATAAGCTAAAACACACCCTTTAGGAGACCAAAGTAAAACAAACACATTTTGTCAGACATAATTTATTAGTAATCTTTTCAGGTCATCATTAGATAATAGAACCAGCTAATACAGTACAAGGAACCAACCTTTTACCATGTGAAAGGTTGATAACTGAATTGAACCATTTCTATAAGAACAGCATGTAACTATACTGGAAAGGAATCCATCTACAGTATCATAATTTGAATATGTATGTGTAACTCTGCATGGACCAAAAGGACCTAGATAAATTGATAAATAGTAGTAGATGAACTATATAGAACAAAATGAGATTATAACGCCTTTAATGGCTGGAGATTAGTAAAAAAGGCTATCGGCCATTTTTGACCGAACAATACAAGTGTAAAAAAAAGACGTGGAGCAAAAAGTAAACAAAAAATAAATAAATAACAACTGCTATTAGTAAGAACCACTCAAATGAGGAAAAGTCAATGAACCAGAAGTCTCAGAACCGCATAATGAATATTTTAAAAAATATCAAATTTCAAATTTGGTCATTTTTGACCGAACAGAACAGCAGGGTTAAACAGGGATGACATCAACACCCCTTCACTGTTCATGCTGGCTCCAGTGTGTGTGTGTCCCACCACATGTCACTGTCCTCTCACTATGCAGTCTTATTTTTTGTAAGAGCTGTTTACATACCTGCTTTCAGTCTAAACAGTCTTCCATGAACTCAGCACTGATCTCTCACAGCTGGACAGTTGTTACAGTTGAATCGAGCACAGATCCGTCTCGCTTCATGTTTACATAAGGCACCAACACGAAGGAGCATTAAGGCTCTGTAGCACAATTCTCCTGTTTTCTGATTATAGATACAGCTGCAGTGTCAATGAGGAGGCAGCTAACTGTATAGAGTGAAATTGTTCACGGCCCCTAATTCTGAGTGAGAGGCAGGAATGCAAGCTCCGTGAATACAGCCGTCCGGGGGCTGAACAGAATGTAAATTATTAGAGCCCTCAGCTAATGAAATGCAAGGAGGAGGGATCTGACCAGCACTGGAGAAGTTTGTTTACAGAAACAGAAGATAAGGAATACTATGAAAACAAGACAACTTTGCTAATGACATCCAATTGCAAAGTTGCTTGTTTTCACTGTCCCCTTATTTTTAAGGCCATTTAATGAAATGATATAACCCCTTTAAGGAGTCCAGTAGTTGGTCCTATCATTGATTGACAACTATAGTATCTCACAAAAGTGAGTACACCACTCACATTTTTGTAAATATTGTATTATATCTTTTTATGGGACAACAATGAAGATATGACACTTTGATACAATGTAAACTAGCCAGTGTACAGCTTGTACAGTGGTGCAAATTTGGTGGCGTCAAAATAACTCAATACTGCCATCAATGTCTAAACCTCTGGCAACAAAAGTGAGGACATCCCAAAGAGAAAATGGACAGTTTGTGCCCAATTTGCCATTTTCCTTCCATAGTGTCATGTGACTGAAACCTAGTGTTACAAGGTCTTAGCTGTGAATGGGGAGAAAGTGTGTTAAATTTGGTGTTATCACTCTCATACTCTCTAATACTGGTCACTGGAAGTTCAACATAGCAGCTCATGGCAAAGAACTGTCAGGGGGAAAAAAGAATTGTTGTTGTACATATATATGACCTAGGCTATAAGAAGATTTCCAACACCTTGAAGCTGAGCTGAAGCACAGTGGCCAGGACCATACAGGGGTTTAACAAGACAGGTTCTACTCAGAACAGGCCTCACCATGGTCAACCAAAGAAGTTGAATGCACATGCTCAGAGATTCTCATATCCAGAGATTGTCTTTTCAAAAAAGATGTAATAGTGCTGCCAGGGGTGGGAGGTCAGCCTGTCATTGCTCAGACCATACATTGCACAACTGCATCATATTGGTCTGCATGGCTGTTGTCTCTTCTAAAGATGATGCACAAGAAGGTCTGCAAACAGTTTGCTGAAGACAAGCATACTAAGGACATGCGTTACTGAAACCATGTCCTGTGGTCTAATGAGACCGAGATGATTCAGATTGTGTTAAGTGTGTGTGGCGGCAACCAGGTCAGGAATACAAAGACACGTTTATCTTGCCTAAAGTCAAGCATGGTGCTAGGAGTGTCATCAGGGCCGGACTGGGAATAAAAATCAGCCCTGGCACAAAGCCCCCAGCAGCTCACATACAATATCCGCTTACAAAATTTCCCTTGTTCTCGCACCTCGCCACTTTCTAAAATAAACTACATTGTATAGGTGCCTTCACACGGAGCATTTTTGGTGCATTTTTTATTTTATTTTTTGGTGCCTTTTTGTGTAGAAAGGCAGAGCAGTTAATGCTGTACATTTCTACAGAAAAAACACATAAAAAAATGCAAAAAAAACCCGCTCTGTGTGAAAGCAGCCTACACACAAGCAAGAAAGAAACAGTGGTGCAGAGTAACCCCTCATCACAGAGTCAGGTGTGCCCACACTGACACTACATAAACACCAACATAACCTACAACCCCACCAATCACATCACCAGTAGTAAGGTCACCATCACATGAATACAGCACTGATTCAACACAGAAGTAAAATTACCCCTGACAGCAGGGACTCACAGGAGACGTCATCTCTGATGGGAGTTGTTCTCTTCTCCTTTTCTTCTTCTGGCCCAAACCTCCATGATGTCTTCCCTGAGTTCTTCCCTTCCATTTTTTCTCTGTCCGGTACAGCATGCAATGTCTTCTTCTCCCGGTCACTACTCGTCCCTGTAGAATTTACCACAAATACATCTTAGACTCCTCTCTTTTCCAGTACTTTCCTATCAATTCCCCAAACCGCGTATGTTAGACCCTAAAAATTAGAAATTAAAAAATGTCAGATAAGTGGCATGTAAATAGGTAGACCCGCATTAGGTAAACAGGGCCTTCCTCCATTAATTTGGTAGGGCCTACCCCAGTAACTAGCCAGGTAGCAAGGGCTGCCCCCAGTAACTAGCCAGGTAGCTGGGGCTGCCCCCAGTAACTAGCCGGGTAGCTGGGGCTGCCCCCAGTAACTAGCCAGGTAGCTGGGGCTGCCCCCGCTAACGGGCCGGGAAGATGGGGCTGCCCCCAGTAACTAGCCAGGTAGCTGGGGCTGCCCCCAGTAACTAGCCAGGTAGCTGGGGCTGCCCCCTGCAACTAGCCAGTTTCTTCCGCGCGCCGCCAGCTTTCGGCGTCTCATACACCGCCGACGCTGTCATGCCCTTACAGGGCGGGAGATGACTTACAGTTCGGAAACTAAATAGTAAATTATATGGGTGTATGCTTTGGGGTGGGGGGACCTTTTGGGTTAGTTGTTTATCTTATGTCCTTTTTTGTTTTTGTTTTTGTACTTCCCACAGCCTGGTGGTTTTACTGGTGTACATGACACATCTACAATGCGGCATGATGCTGATGAAATGTAAGGTAGTGTCCTTTTTTGTTATGTAAACACGGTATGTCCTGTGGTTTCTGCATGAGTAACTACCATCAGGTATCTATCTACCCTTTAATTCTCGTGCCTTGCATTATTGCAGCCATTCATTTGTCACTATACCTGGACACTTGGTCCACTTACATCTTTCCAGACTGTCCCCTGATGATGTCATGGATGATTGAAACATGTTGGGATGGGACCATGAGGAATAACAGGGTGTTTTTGAGTTAGGGTAAGGCTGCGGACAGGAACGCCCTTATCGGGGCAATTATCCTGTATCTCTCTCAGTTAGGTAGGGGTACACTAGGTTTATAGGGCCAGGTCTTGTATATCACTCTGGTCCCACCCATGTGGTTGTTGTTTGCCTCCCAAAGTTTTTCTTGAGTTTTCTTGAGATAGACTACGATATATATTTTAATATATTTAATAAAAGTTATTTTTAGGACCGATTTTTCCTCTTTAAATTGTCTCTCATATCTGTGGTTCATCCTCAAAAGGAAGGTGGAGGAGAACAAGGTCTCTAAAATCCACGAGCTCTGTAATGTCATCATGGATGGTGGAAGAGGATTCCAGTGGCTGCAACCTGTGAAGCTCTAGTGAACTCCATGCCCAAGAGAGTTCTTGGAAGTGCTGTACAATAATAGTGGCCACATTATATATTGACACTTTTGTTACAATTTGTCCATTTTCACTTAGGGGTGTATTCACTTTTGTTGCCAGCGGTTTAGACATTAATGACTATGTAATGAGTTATTTTGAGGGCACACTAAATTTTGAAACTGTTATACAAGCTGAACACTGACTACGTTACATTTTGTCAAACTGTCATATTTTCAGTGTAGTCCCATGAAAAGATATAATACAATATTCACAAAAATGTGAGGGGTGTACTCATTTTTGTGAGATACTTTATCTCAGTATGCACACTTACACAGGTAAAGCTGTCAGTCACTGATATCCTAGAATAAACAGGGATTAAAATGAATAAAATACAAGTTTGGCTGAATCTTTCTCCCCAGAGCAATATATCATTCTGCTCAGCTCCTCCTGCTCTATAACATGCTAACAGATGATAAGATAGCACATTCAATGTGATGTTGGTGCACATTAAAATTAACATGTCACAATTAGAGATGGGCGAATTTCTCAAAAATTCGGTTCGGTCACTTCGCCGAATTTCCCGACAAAAATAAATTCGGTCCGAATTACTTCAGGATGAATTGCGTTAAAAACCAGCTATTTCCAGGCTGCACAGAGACTGCAGGGTGTTGTAGAACGTTGTGCCATGCTTAAATATGCAGAGGGAGCTTGGTTTGGTCTTCATACAATGTTGTGTTTTAGTATGACACGCAGATGACTGCCGCCGCTCTTAGAACCGCTTCACTATAAAATTCCCTGGGCACTTAAGAGGGCAAATCTGACCAAAAAACTGAAGGGGGAATGTAGCCTGTTAAAGTCATGGCAGTGACAGCTGGAAAAAAACAAGCTGAGGACTCAGGTGGCAACATCAGTGACAGAGTGTGGAGGTGACCGCGGCAGCCACAGCAGCATGGGGACAGAGAGTGGCACAATGACATTCTTGAGGTGGCAAAAACAGGAGTAGGCCAGAGAGTGGCACAATGACACAGTGTGGAGTTGACGGCATCAACAGCAGCAGCATGAGGTCAGGCAGTGTCACAATGACATTCTGGAGGTGGCAAAAACAAGAGTAGGCCACAGAGTGGCACAATGACACAGTGTGGAGGTCACGGCAGCAGCCACAGCAGCAGCATGAGGTAAGACAGTGGAACAATGACAGAGTGTGTAGGTCATGGCAGCAGCCACAGCAGGAGCATGAGGTCAGACAGTGGCACAATGACACAGTGTGTAGGTCACGGCAGCAGCAGCATGAGGTCAGACAGTGGCACAATGACATTCTGGAGGTGGCAAAACAGTATTACGACACAGAGTGGCACAATGACAGAGAGTTGAGGTGACGGCAGCAGCAGCATGAGGTCAGAGAGTGGCACAATGACAATCTGGAGGTGGCAAAACAGTAATAGGCCACAGAGTGGCACAATGACAGAGAGTGGAGGTCACAGCAGCAGCAGCATGAGGTCAGAGAGTGGCACAATGACACAGTGTGGAGGTCACGGCAGCAGCAGCATGAGGTCAGACAGTGACACAATGACATTCTGGAGGTGGCAAAAACAGGAGTATGTCACAGAGTGGCCCAATGACATAGTGTGGAGGTCACGGCAGCAGCCACAGCAGCAGCATGAGGTCAGACAGTGGAACAATGACAGAGTGTGTAGGTCACGGCAGCAGCCACAGCAGCAGCATGAGGTCAGAGAGTGGCACAATGACACAGTGTGTAGGTCACGGCAGCAGCAGCATGAGGTCAGACAGTGGCACAATGACATTCTGGAGGTGGCAAAACAGTAGTAGGCCACAGAGTGGCACAATGACAGAGAGTGGAGGTGATGGCAGCAGCAGCATGAGGTCAGAGAGTGGCACAATGACTATCTGGAGGTGGCAAAACAGTAGTAGGCCACAGAGTGGCACAATGACAGAGAGTGGAGGTCACAGCAGCAGCAGCATGAGGTCAGAGAGTGGCACAATGACAGAGTGTGGAGGTGGGTGGCAATACCAGTCCCTGGTAAAAATGGTTGGTGGCAGATGGAGAAATTGTCAGCAGATGTGTGGCATCAGGCGGGTGGCGGCATCAGAATAGTGGCTGAGGCAGGTAGTTTGAACCCAGACTCATTTCTCACAGTTTGGGTGAGGCGTCATGGCTGATTTAGTCTGACGCCTAAGGCATTGGTGTGTGGAAATCCTGACTGATCCACGCCTGATTCATCTTGACAAAGGTCAGTCGTTACACATTTCCCGTGGACAAGCGGGTTCTCCTTGGACTAATGATGGCCCCCGCCGCACTGAACACCCGCTCTGATGCCACACTACTGGCCGGGCAAGACAGCTTCTCCACTGCAAACTCGGCAAGTTGCGGCAACACATCCAGTTTAGCTGCCCAGAAGTCCAGCGGATCTTCTGACTGGAGTGGCAGAGTGCTGTCCAAGTATGCCACCACCTGTTGGTTCAGGGACTGCTCCATGTCCTGCTGCTGCTGCTGCTGGCGACTGCCCTCCTCACTAGGCAGGTGAAGAAAGCTGCTCATCAGTGACTCCAGAATTAGGTTGCTGCTGATGGAGCTGGTACTGCTCCTAACTCCCCCCCAACCTTCTCCCAGCAGCCGCGGCAGTAGTACGTGAGCGCTGAAGAACCCCCCGGTCAGACCTGTCAGAGGAGGGACGATGCCGCACATAGGCAGCGGCCAACTGACTACGGAGGATTTCCCTATAGTATTTGAGTTTGTCCTCCCTCTCAGCAGCTGGGAAAAAGGCTCCCATTTTGGACCGGTAGCGAGGGTCCAATAGGGTGGAGAGCCAGAAGTCATCCCTCTGCCAGATGCTGACTATTCGGCTGTCACTAGCCAGGCAAATCAGCATGCTGCGGGCCATCTGCACAAGTGACTCCGAGGGGCTCCCTGCCTCCATCTCCACTGTATACTGCCACGGTGCTTGCGGGTCATCTGCCTCGTCTTCCTCATCTCCATCTACCTCCTCCAGCTGCTCCTGCTCCTCCTCTCTTGTCACCTGGGTAGAAAATCCACTCATTTCACCAGACAATGCTTCTGCTCCAATGTCCTCCTCCTCCTCCTCCATTTCAGTCCCCATCGGACTCATGTGGCCGCGAGATGTAGTCGCCACGTCTCCAGTCCCCTGCCCAGACAGATTTTTCAGTATCTGTTCCAGGACATGAAGCAGTGGAATGACGTTATTCATCCCGTAGTCCTGGCGACTGACAAATAACGTCACCTCCTCGAATGGCCTCAACAAACGGCAGGTGTCACGCATGAGCTGCCACTGGCTGACATCAAAGTTACACAGGGGAGTACTCCTGTCCACCTGGATCATCAAAAAATTGTTAATGGCCTTTCTCTGTTCATACAGTCGGTCCAACATGTGCAGGCTGGAATTCCATGTGCAGCGTGGACACCATGTTCCTCCCATTGTCCGTCACCATGGTTCCGATTTGCAGTTGGCGCGGAGAAAGCCACACATCGATTTCTTGCTGCATGACGCGGAGCAGTTCCTCCCCTGTGTGACTTCGTTCGCCGAGGCAAGCCAGGTGTAGAACTGCGTGACACCGCTGTGCCCTACACATGTGGTATGATGGAGCAGTACTGGCCCACTTTCTGTTCTACATATTTATGAAGTGCTGGTACTGCCTTTTTGGAAAAGAAATTACGGCTTGGAACTCTACATCTCGGCTCGGCACAAGCCATTAGTTCTCTGAATGGTGCAGAGTCCACCATTTGGAAAGGGAGGGACTGCAATACCAACAACTTGGACAGGAGCACGGTCAGCTGCTGCACCTTAGGATGGTTGGCGCCATGAGTAGCGAGGAGCAGGAGCATCTGGACCGGGAGATGATGGCAAAGAGAAACAGCTCCCTTCTGCAGAGGTGGTGGAGCCTTGACTGGCTGCAATGGCATGCGTGTCACTGGGCGCTGCTGCTGCTGTTGCTGCGGCGGCAGGATGGACCACCACATCTGAGCCACGTTTCTCCCAGGCCACCGGATGGTGATGCTGCATGTGTTGACGCAGGGCCGTGGTGCCAACGTTAGCTCCCTGGCCACGCTTCACTTTCTGCCCACAGATTCTACATATACCCATATTCGGCTCCTCCGGTGTCTTAACAAAGAACTGCCACACCACTGAGTATCTGATTTTACCGCCAACACTCCGCACTGAGTGACTACTACTGCCACTGCCTCGCTGAGCCCCGGGGCCGCTACGGTCTTGGACCTGCGAAGCGGGTTTTTTACCCCGTGGCCGTTTGGCTCCCGACCTCGCACTGCTGCTACCCTGCTGACTCACGGCCACACTACCCACTTGCTGGCTGCGCCGCTGCCTGACGCCCTCTTCTCCTGACGATGATGAAGCCCTTGCTTCACCTGGCTCCCAAGTGCAGTCGGCTATATCATCATCTATTTGTGTTTCATCGTCACTGCTGTCCTCATCACCGGTCTTGGTATGCCGAGGCTGACCCCTCACAACCTGACCTCCCATGCCACTCTCCACATCTATACTTTGACGCCTACTGCAAGAAGCAGGGGATATTGGCCCCATTTCTTCGCTGCCAAGTAGCTGCTGACTGCCCTCCTCAAATTGTTCATCCTCGCTGTATAGTGGCGCTGAGCCCAGACCACATAGCAGATCTCTGGCTGAGGGAACCGAATGGGACAGAGGTGGGTTGAGGACAGGTGAGGGCCGCTGACCCGCTCCCGGGCCATGCCAACTAAGGGTTGTGTCTGACGATCCCACAGACTCTTGGCTGGGGTTGTCAGATGTCATCTGGGAGGAAGTGGATGACCTAGTCAACCAATCAAGAACCCTTGGGTTGCTAGTCAGCACACGGCCGCTAGATGACAGCAGCAGTTGTGGCCTCACCGAGTGACCCGTGCTGCGACGTCCCCTTGCTGTGCTGCGAACTGGGCCTGCTCCAGGAATGTTTGTGCCACTGCCACTCGCAGGTGAAGAGCCTACCACCTCTCTGTCTGACATACTGTTTGTTCTAAAATGTACAGACACTGTTTGATGAAGATATCTGTATATGATAAATACACACCCTGTATTTGACTCCAAATGAACCCACTAAGAAGCTTGGGTAACCCTTGGATATAAATTGCGCTCCACAAATGGGCAGGAAAAATTTACCTGTATGTGCCAATTTTAAAAACACTGTGTATTTTACTCAATATAAAAGCACAATCAGGCTTAATTAACCTTCGGATATGAATTATGCTACAGAATTTCTTCTGTGGCGGTGAAAAACAAGGTTTCTTTTACTGAGTACAACTGCAGAAAAATACTTAGTTAACCCTTGGATGTAAATTGCGCAAAAGAATTGAGCAGCCAAAAACTACCAGCTTTGTAGCGTGTTACAATGGCATGTATTTTACGCTACACAACAAGAGAAAAACTTGTAATTAACCTTCGCTTGTGAATTATGCTACAGAAAAAATGTATTTTTTGCCGGTGAAAAAGATGGTTTATTTTAGTCACCACAACAGCAGAACAACGCTTAATTAACCCCTGGATGTAAATTGCGCAAAAGAATTGAGCAGCCAAAAACTACCAGCTTTGTAGCGTGTTACAATGGCGTGTATTTTACGCTACACAACAAGAGAAAAACTTGTACTTAACCTTCGCTTTCGAATTATGCTACAGAAAACATTTCTTTTTTGCAGGTGAAAAAGACGGTGTATTTTAGTCACCACAACAGCAGAACAACGCTTAATTAACACCTGGATGTAAATTGCGCAAAAGAATTGAGCAGCCAAAAACTACCAGCTTTGTAGCGTGTTACAATGGCGTGTATTTTACGGTACACAGCAAGAGAAAAACTTGTAATTAACCTTCGCTTGTGAATTATGCTACAGGAAAAAATTATTTTTTGGCGGTGAAATAAACGGTTTCTTTTAGTCACCACAGCAGCAGAACAACGCTTAATTAACCCCTGGATGGAAATTGCGCAGAAGAATTGAGCAACCAAAAACTACGAGCTTTGTCGCGTGTTACAATGGCGTGTATTTTAAGCTACACAACAAGAGGAAAACTTGTAACTAACCTTCGGTTATGAATTATGCTACAGGAAAAAACGTATTTTTTGCCGGTGAAAAAGACGGTTTCTTTTAGTGACCACAGCAGCAGAACAATGCTTAATTAACCCCTGGATGTAAATTGCGCAAAAGTATTGAGCAACCAAAAATGAAGTGGTATTTGTATTGTAAAAACGCTGTTTCTTTAAATGAATACAACATGAACAGGCTTAGATAACCCTTGAATATTCAATGTGCTGTGAGCAGATAGCATTAAAATGTATATGCAGCTGCACTGGACGCACACTGGACTTCAGATCCAATACCCCACAAAATCAGAAATAGAATGTTAAGAGAAGCAGTCTCTGAGACAAGCTGAGACACCTTCCAAAAATCGCTGTATAAAAATTAGTATCAGCTATCATAAGCAGCCGCGGCAGCACCTTCTCTACTCAGTACAGTGAGAGCGGTATGAGCTCCTAGCGTCGCGCCCGGACTTATATAGTGCGGTGATTGGCTTCATCTCTGCACATGTCATGCAGGCTATGCCCTTCTTCCTCCCAGAGTGCTTTGCCCCATGTAACGCCATGTGCTCGCAGCCATTTTATCAATCAAAAACACACTTCGTTCACGCGATGTACCCCAAAGTTCGACTTCGTTCCGAACCTAAGTTTTCCTGAAATTCTAAACGAATTCCACTTCGTTAGAATCAATTCGCCCATCTCTAGTCACAATTAAAATGCTATATCATAGAAAAAGAAGAGCTGAGCGGATTGATATATACTTTTGAGGGAAATTATTCAGTAGAAATGATAACCTATTAACTTAAATCCCTACTCTTTATAAGCTTAGGAGTACCGTGGACAGTGTCATTCATTGATTGACAGCCCTTCTGGTATGATCAAGCCTGCAGTTATAGCAATCAATCAATGAGTAGAACCACAAACTAAGCCTAGAATTAGCAGAGATTTATTGGTATAATTGACACGTTATACTGAATACTTGCCCATAACACTATTGATTACATAATAGACCGAATAGCTAACATCACAGGTTCCCTTCAACATAAAAGGCCCTACTGTAGACTTAGTACTTGTTCAAGCAAAGTACAAATGTGTTGTTCTTATTTCTGTTATAAGTTATTAGTTTTGGTTACTTTAAAAACATTTTGGGCCTTATTTATCAATTTTGTCTAACAGCAAGATTTTGCCCATAGACTTGCTCTGGAAAAATGAAAGTTGCGCTCTGATTGGTTGCTATGGGCAACAAGGACAGTCTGACAGACTTGTAATAAACAAAAGACATATGCTGCTTCCAACACCTTTTCTATGTATGTAAATTTTCAGAGACCTGCCACCTGCGTGATTCACAAGCTCCTTTATCCTCATATGTTTAGCAGTAGTGCTCCTGTTAGGATATCTTCCTTCCGCACGGAGAGCTGCCAGTCCACGCTCACACACAGCTTCAAAATAGCCCAGTAAATCATGGGTCTTCCAGCGGTATAAGTATCTTAAGATTTATTACAGCAAGTATATGCTCACAGGATAAAAAATGCTCGTTAACGCCAACATGCTTCCGACCTCTGTGGGTCCTTGTTCACGGCTCACTACACATTAACAACATTCACATATATATACAGCCATGTTAAAATGGGTTTGGTCATGTGATCTAGGGGAGTGACTGCAGAAATTAACTCTTTCAGCATCACATTGTGTGAGAAGCATTACCTCACTTTTAGAGCATACTTGCCAACTTTTGAAAGTAAAAAAGCAGGAGATCGACGGTGCGGCGCGCATAGGTAAAATTTTCATAACCACGCCCCTCTTGATGGTGAACCACACCCCCTTTGAAAAAGCCACACCTACGCCACCTAACTGTGTTACGACTCTGGATGAAAGCTGGGTTTTTGCGTCACCCAGCTTTCCTGGACTGTTGGATAGCCTATTCAGCATCCAGGAGAGTTGGGAGATACCGCCATACTGTGCCTACACCTAAACCATTACATTATAATCAATATTTCCACCATACAGTGATTATACAGTGGTATATATCAGTGTACACAGGCTCTGCAGACACTTAAGTGACTACAGTGCAGTAACATGTAAGGACTTAACGGAGACGTCTCCTGTGACTTGAATTGTTATCTTTCCCTTTTCTTCTCCATCCTGTCCAGATGACTTCTTCCGACGATGACTCGTCCCTGCAAAATTTACCACACAAACACCTTAGAATTCTATTTGTTTCAGCACTTCCCTACCTGTAGCCACCTCTGTACAAGCAACATGGGGTGATAGGTGTAGGTGGAAAGGTTATGGGGCGATAGGTGGAGTGATAGCTGGAGGTGAGAGGACTATGGGGTAATAGATGAGAAGGTTATGGGGTGATAAGTGGAGGTGAGAGGACTATGGGTATTAGGTGGAGAGGTTATGGGGTGATGGGGGTGTTATATTTTGTGTTGGTACTAGGATGCATAACACAATGGTGGGGAGTGGTAGGAGAGAGGAGTACAGAAAACAGTTTACAATCTCTTTGGGGAAACATAGGACCACTCCCCCAGGAGATTATGCTAAGGCTGCGCCTGAGCTCCCCAGAATCATATTGTGCAGGTTCAACTCCATATCCTACACCCCTAGAAGATCAGTTGAGGGGATGATCTTCAGGGGATGCAGGAGATGGAGTTTTGTACTGTCATTTTTTTTAATGTTCTTATATTCATACAGGTTTCCCCTTTGGACTATGTCGGACTCATTGGATTATGTTGGACCAACGTTGGATTGATTTCTGTAATAAAATGGTGAAAGAGGGCTGATGTCGGGGAGTGTTCATTTAAATAAAAGTTTTTTGTGCAATTTGTGTCTGTTTTTTTTCCATTTAATTTCAGTTTTAGTAATGGTGGTATCTGACAGACGCCTCTCCATTACTAGCGCTCGGGCTTGGTGTCAACCAGCAGTAGTTTTTGTCATCCCTAGGCTGACACTAACCCCGTGTCACTATTGCCCCAGTACCTAAAGCACCAGGGGTACTGGGAAAAGCCGGTAACCGTCAGAAGTGGACCCTCTTATGTGATGGTCCGCTTCTGGGGCGGCTGCGGGCTAATATTTTTAGAATGAGAAGGGACCAGTGTTAATGGACCATCCCATTCTGATATTAGCAGGCTGCAGCTGTTGGTTTTACCTTGGCTGGTTATGGAAAATGGAGAGGACCTCTCGTCTTATTTTTTTTCAAATATAATTTATTTATCGAGAATCCTACAGTGGGCACCTCCTGTAATCATTACAGTGGATGCCCATGTGCAGATTCTCATTAAATAAATACATTTTCAGAAAAAACCGACATGGGTTCCCCCCCAATTTCCATAACCAGCCAAGGTAAAACCAACAGCGGCAGCCTGATACTATCAGAATGGGAAGAACCATCGCTACTGGTCTCTTCCCATTCTAAAAATACCAGCCTGCAGCTGCTCCAGAAGCGGACCATCACATTAGAGGGTCCACTTCTGATGGTTACCGGCTCTTCCCAGTACCCCTGGTGTGTTGGGTACTGGGGTAATAGTGACACGGGGTTAGTGTCAGCCTTAGGCAACAAGAAACACCGCTGGCTGACACCAAGCCCGAGCGATAGTAATGAAGAGGCATCTGTCAGATACCTCCACTACTATCACTGGAATTGTATGGAAAAAAACCACAAACAAATTGCACGAAAAAAAACTTTTATTTAAATAAACACTCCCCGACACCAACCCTCTTTAACCATCTTATTTGAAAAAAATAGATCCAAGGTTGATCCGACATAGTCCACAGAATCCTACCTAGTCCAAATGGGAACCTGTAAATAAACAAACATTGCACTCATACACATAGGCTGGATACAATATTCAGCATCCAAGAAAGCTGGGTGACACCCTTCACCCACATGTAACATCCAGCCTGGATGATACAGCTTCCAGCTTCCATCATAGGAATACTGGATGACACCTTTGTGGGATGGAGTGTCACCCAGCTTTCCTGGATGCTGAATAGACTATTGCCATAGGCAATCACCAGAGTCTGTTCCCTGCGGCCTGTCTCCTTCCCTCTGCAGTCACCAAAGACATACCGCAGGGGGCAGGAGAAAGGGAGCAGAGGGCAACTTTTACCCCTTGTGGCCTGTCTCCTGCCCATTGAGACCGCCAGAGACAGACCGCAGAGGCCAGGAGACAGGAGCAAGGGACAGAAGATAAGTGGGCAACTCCAACCCCTTGCACATTCAAACACACACACCCCTCCCACACACACACATACCCTCCCCCAGAGACTCTAACACACAAACACACACACCCCTCGCACACACACAAACACACCCCTCACTTACACTGAAATACACACACACCTCTCACGCACACTTAAATAAACACACCCCTCACACCCACACTGAAATACACACACACACCCCTCGCACCCACACTGAAATACACACACACACACCCCTCGCACCCACACTGAAATACACCCCCCCTCGCACCCACACTGAAATACACACACGCCTCGCACACACACTGAAGCATGCACACTGCTCCCCTCACACACACTCTGCCACAGTCCTCCCCTGCACACACACTGAAGCATGCACACTCCTCCCTACACACACACTGAAGCACGCACACTCCTCCCTACACACACTGAAGCACGCACACCCATGCCCCCGCACACACACTACGCCACACTCCTCCCTGCACACACACACTGAAGCACGCACACTTCTCCCTGCACACACACTGAAGCACTCACACCCATGCCCCCGCACACACACTCCGCCACACTCCTCCCCTGCACACACACTGAAGCATGCACACTCCGCCACACTCCTCCCCTGCACACACACTGAAGCATGCACACTCCGCCACACTCCTCCCCTGCACACACACTCTGCCACACTCCTCCCCTGCACACACACTCTGCCACACTCCTCCCCTGCACACACATTCTGCCACACTCCTCCCCTGCACACACATTCTGCCACACTCCTCCCCTGCACACACATTCTGCCACACTCCTCCCCTGCACACACACTCTGCCACACTCCTCCTCTGCACACACACTCTGCCACACTCCTCCCCTGCACACACACTCTGCCACACTCCTCCCCTGCACACACATTCTGCCACACTCCTCCCCTGCACACACACTCTGCCACACTCCTCCCCTGCACACACACTCTGCCACACTCCTCCCCTGCACACACATTCTGCCACACTCCTCCCCTGCACACACATTCTGCCACACTCCTCCCCTGCACTCACACTCTGCCACCCATCTCCTCTGCGCCCACTCACCTGTCTTGCTGCTGGTTCTCAGTTCGAGGGAGGGGGCGGTAGTAGTGAAAAAATTGAGAATGGCTACTTTGCAGAAGTCTTATAAAGATTTGTTGAGAAAACGTACACGATCTTGGTGGAACAAAGCTGCCTTAGAACAATATCTTACTAAGCATTTAGTTCCACATGGTTTACGGATACAAGTGTTTCCGTCTTTTCCAGTGGATCATGAGGTTTTGCGCTTTAGATGGGAAGAAGCGTGTAAATTATGTTCTCGGACTTTTATTGAATTACTCATTGGATTTGAGAAAAAACAATTGAAGAATCTTGACAGAAATATTACTCCATTACAGGAAAAACTAAAAGAAAATTTGCAGGGTGATAATCTTGTTAAATTTCGAAATCATGTTGAATCTGAGTTAGAAAAATGGGAGAAGGAGATACAGAGTATTAAATCCAAGAAGTTTCAACGTGATGTTGTGGATTATCAACAACAAAAAATCTTTAAATGGAATTTTCAGAAAATTGATAAATCTATGTCCAGATCTGACTCCCTATCATCTTTGGGCAGTAGTTCGTCCATGTCATCCAGATCAATTCAAAATGGAGGTGGATCTGTTAGATATAAACGATATGATGTAAGAAGTACTCCAACTAAGAGAAAATCTGCCGTTTCAGAGACATCGACGAATGAAATGAAGGTAATTAACCTGTCTGATATTCCTCTGACTGAAGCTCAGGAATCTGTCTCTTGGTTTATCTTTTTCTCCAGTTTCAGGTTTTGATGATTTTACCTTAATTAAAGATGTTTTTCTTTTTGCCCGTAAGCTTTTATTGAAGAAACATTTTTCTAAAAGTGATGTATCTTTGAATTTTTCAGCCCAGGAGGAGATGAAGTGCTCAGGGTTTTAGAATCATTGCTCCAGGAACAAAGTACAGGTAATGATAAATTTCCATCTTATATTAGACCAAAATTCAAAGCGTTTCCACCAATGACATTAAGTCCATCGGTTGACATGTTTGTCAAAATTAGTTATTGAGGAATTGAGAAAGTTTCCGGCAAACGGCCGTATGATAATTTGACAAAACAGCAAGGGATTGCTTTGCATGAATTGAAGTCAATGAAAGAAGTGGTCATTAAACCGGCCGATAAAGGCGGAAATGTAGTTTTGTGGCCAGTGACCATGTATGAAGCGGAGGCTAATAGACAACTGAAGGATGTAGGTTGTTACAGAAAATTGGATTGTAACCCTATTGATACATTCAAAAAGGAATTGGATAACATCTTGGAATCAGCATTCAAAAGTGGTATTATTCCCAAAACCACTTTAGATGGGCTATTGGACCAACCCACTGTGCCTACATTATATTTACTTCCCAAGATCCATAAAAACTTAGCTATACCTCCAGGGCGTCCAATTGTATCAGGATGTGGTAGCTTATGTGAACCTGTTTGTCGTTTTTTGGATTATTATCTCCGTCCTTGTGTGGAAACTTTGCCTTCATACATTAAGGATTCGACTGATGTTTTGAAACGACTTGACTTCATCATCTTGGAAGATGATATGTTTCTAATTTCATGTGATGTAGAATCTTTTTATACATGCATACAATATCATCATGGTTTGCAGGCGTCAAAATTCTTTTTAGAAATGAGAAATTTGGACCGAGATTTGATTGAGTTTATTTTGATTCTTTTGGAATTTGTGTTACATCACAATTTTTTTACGTTTAAGGACAAATTTTATTTACAGACACGAGGAACAGCAATGGGGGCCACCTGTGCCACCCTCTTATGCAAATTTATTTTTGGGCCTATGGGAACGGAATTGTTTTTGGTGATCAGGAGGTGTTCTATGGACAGATTATTACGTGGATGAGGTTTATTGATGATATTTTGTTTATTTGGCAGGGGTCACGGACAGACTTGGATTTATTTTTTACAGAGCTTAATTCTAATGATCTTAATATTTGACTTACATACGTCATCAGTCGGACCTCGTTGGATTTCTTGGATGTAGGTATACAAGTATTGGATACTGGACATATTACTACCAAAGTATTTAGAAAACAGACAGCTGTAAATTCATTGTTACATGCGTCTTCTTTCCACCCAAAACATACTGTCTCATCGATTCCTATTGGTCAATTCCTTAGGGCAAGGAGAATCTGTGATACAATGTCAGCTTTTGAGGATAAGGCAAAGGTCTTGTGAAATCGTTTCAGACAGAGAGGATATAAGGAGGCTCATATTGAAGCAGGATACAAGAGAGCTTTGAATTGTGAGAGATCTAAATTGTTGACCCATCGGGCTCGTGATTCAACTTCTGGTGAAATTATGTTTGTGACCAATCACAATACACAATGGAAAAATATGAGGTCAGTATTTGAAAAATATTGGCCTGTGTTAATGACAGATCCTGATTTGAGTAAATTCTTGCCTAAAAAAAACCCGTATAGTAGCAAGAAGAAGTAAAACCTTGGGTGATTTGTTGGTACAAAGTCATTATGTACCTCCTCGATCAAAATTTTATTTTTGATTTTGGGGCCCCAAAAATGGGGTTTTTTCCCCAATGTGGAGGGTTGGTTTGTTCAGTCAGTCTTTCCCAAACATTTTTGTATCTTCGGTTGGAAAAAGGGGTTTATATTGTCCTTTTTTTTGTTTTTGCGGGATTCCGGGGAGTTTTTCATTTTTTACTGCCCTTGTAATTTAAACTTTATGGGGAATGAAAACTCGTAAATTGCTTTGTCAGGTTCAGGAGATCGAGAGACATCTTTTGGGAAATTAAATTTTCCCAAAAATTTTCAATTGGAACGGATATCGAAATAAAAAAACCGGTGGAAAACATTCTTTGAGAAACTTAAATTGCAAAAGAAAACCCTACTACATTTTCGGAGGCATTGAAAAAAGCCCTCTTTGGGGTTGTAAGAGGGGGGGGATTTATCTCAAGTTTGGAAAACAGGGGGGAATGGAAAATGGTTTTTTAAAATTACGAAAACCCACCTTTATGGTTTTTAATGAAAAAAATTTTTTTTTCCTTTCATTTTTGTGAATTTTTGATTCAGCCCTGTTTTTTTCTTGCAGTAATTTTGTGGTCCACTATCGGTTATCAAGCAGCTTCATAAACGGCGCATCATCAGCCCTTTGTGACTGACTCGGGTTTTCCCTGATGGAACCCTGTTTTTATTTGGTCGGGGGGAAAAAACGCGGGGGAAAGGGGGAAAAAATTTGGGGGAAAATAAAACCCTCTACATTAAGGTGTATTAAATTTAATTGTTGTTTTGGGGGTGCTTCCCCTTTTCGGTTTTTGACCCCTTTTTTTAAGAAAATCTGAAGGAATAAAACCCCCCACTTTGAGGATTGTATATAAAAAAAATTGAAAAAATATTTTGTGTTCTACTTAAATTTTGATTTTTTTGATTTGTTGTGCTTACATCGTTTTCACGTTATTTTGATAAAGACAGGTTTTTTTAAAGATTTGCCCCATTAATTTTATTTTCCTGGGATATAATCTGAAAAGTGTACATTCTTCTGAGCTTTTTTGAATTTAAAATAGGGATCAAAGGGGGAAAGGGCACATAGGGGGTGGGGCCACCCTTTCGGGAAAATACTCCCCCCCTAAAATGGTTTAGAAGGGGGCCCCTTGTATGGGTTTTCATTAGGGTCAATTGGATCGAAAAGTTTTTTTTTCCCAACATTAGTAGCGGTGATTTGTGCTTAGGGTTTTTATGTGTATATCTCTTTTTTCCGGGAATTTTTTTTAAAAGGGTTAAAAATTTTAGAAAATTGGAGTTTGTGTTTAACTTCAGTGAATTTTTTTCATGGTCCAAACTCTGGTTTTTAATTTGGGGTTTTCAGTGATTTTTTTTTGTTAAAATTTTACACCTTCTTTTGGGCCCCAATAAAATTAAATTGGGGGGGGTTTTTTTTCAAATTAGATGTTTTTATTTTATAAAAGGGAAATTTCTGTGTTGTTATCTTTAAAGGGCTTTTGGGGAAAGAAAGCTTGGCAAAAAGGGGCGTGAGGCTACCCCCTTTTTTCCTTGGCAGTGCTTTCCCCTCCATTTTCCTGTAACACTTTGGAAATGTATTGTGTTTTAGAGGTGTGGCTTTAAATTGTATGTCCATCTTGATGTTTTCTTTTATACATTTAATCACTTGATCTTTTAATATAAGAAAACTTTTAATCAAATTTTAAAATATTATAGGTTTTACACTTAGAGACTTTTATTTTTAAAGGAATGGTGTGTTTTGTACCCTTTTTTATATGGGCTTTATTTTTAATTGTTTTTTAGCCTTAAATTTGAAACTTTTTGTGACATATTAGTTTTTTTTATTTATTATTGAATTAAAAAAAAGATTGTCAAAAAAAATTTTTTCCCTAGCCCTTTTTTTTTTGTATTTTTTGGGGGGGTTTAAATTTTTTCCCCAGTAGTGTCTGGGTTTCCCGATCTCAAAGTAGTTTCCTATGAAGTTTCCCAAAAGCTTTTGCCGGGCGGGGGGCCGAGGATGTTGGCTTCAGGGGGCGTCGGTACAAAAAAAACCCCCAAAGCAGCCTTCAGCAGCGGGGGGGTTAAAAACAACTGAAGCGGGGGGGGGAGGGGGGGGGGAAACACGGCCCCTTTAATAGCAGGAGTGACCCCCCAAAAAAAGGGGAGGGTTCCCAACTGGGAGGGGGCCCAAATCGATTTTTAAGAAGTGGAATTTTTTTTAGAATTTCGGGGAAAAACTTGGGTTTTGGGAACAAAGGGTAAAAATTTTGGGGGTTTATTTTGGGGTTGAACAAAGGGTGTGCTTTTGAGGGAAAAAAGGGCTGCGAGCCCCATGGCGCTACATGGGGGCAAAGCCCCCCCTTTTTGGGAGGAAGAGGGGGCATAGCCTGCATGCCCAATGGGGAGGATGAAGCCCAATCGGGAAACCGGCGGGATTTTTGTGACGCCCACCGCACTTTATAAGTCGGGGGCCGCCCGGGGAGTTTAACACTCCTCTCACTGCCCCCATCGGGGAAAGGTGCTCCCGCGGTGATAGTTTTTCTAAAGAATTGTTTGTTTATACAGAAAAATTTCTTTTGGGGTGTCTCAGCTTGTCCCCAGAAAATGTTCTTTTAATGTTCTATTTTTTAATTTTTTTGGGGTTTTTGGATCTGAAATCCAGTGTGGGGTCCATTTGGCAGCTGCATATACATTCAATATCCAGTGGGATCTAACCCATTTTTCCTGTTGTTTTCTTTTAAAAAGAAACAGCTTTTTTTTAAAAAATAAAAAATACCCTTCTTTTTTTGGGTGCTCAATTTTTATTGCGCAATTTACACCCAGGGGGTTAATTTTAAGGGTTTGGGTTTTGCTGGTGTGCTGCCCCCCAAGAAACCCGTCTTTTTTCAAGCCAAAATACAAAAATTTTTCCTGTAGCCAAAAAATTCAAAGCAAATTTTTAAATTTTACAACTGTTTTTTGTTGTGTGGCGTAGAAAAAAAAACCCCAAATTGAAAACACGCTAAAAAAGCTTTTTAGTTTTTTGGGGGCCCCCAATTCTTTGCCGCAATTTACAGCCTGGGTTTAATTACGGGTTTTTTTGCTGGTGGGGACCCCAAAAGAAAAACCTTTCTTTTTAAAACGCCCAAAAAAATAAAAATTTTTTCCTGTAGCCTAATTCAAAAAGAAAATTTTTTAATTCAAAACTGTATTTTCTTGTTGTTTGGCGAAAGAAAAAAACCGCAATTGAAAACCCCGCTACAAAAGCTACTGTTTGTGGGGCCCTTAAATTCTTTGGGCAATTTACACCCAATAGGGGGTTAAATTTAAGCGTTTTTTTCCCCTGGTGTGTAAACCCCAAAAAAACCGTTCTTTTTCAACCCAAAATATTTTAAATTTTTTCCTGTAACCAAATTCACAAGCAAAGGTTAATTCCCAACTGTATTTTTTTGGTTTTTGTGGGTGGAAAACACCCCAATTTGGGAAACCCACAAACAAAGCTATTTGTTTTTTTGCGGGTTTAGTTCTTTGGCGAAAAAATTTCTTCCAGGGGTTTAAATTTAAGAATTTTTTTTGCGGGTTTGCTGACTCAAGAAACCCGTCTTTTTCAACGCCAAAATTAAAAAAATTTTTTTCCTGTGGGAAAAATTTTCCCAAAAAAAAGGGGTTTTTTTTCAACTGTATCTCTTGTTGTGTGGCGTGGGGAAAGAAAAAACGCAATTGAAACCGTACAAAACTATTTGTTTGGGGGGCCTCAATTTTTTTGGGCGCAATTTACATCCAGGGGTTAATTAAGCGTTGTTTTGTGGTTGTGTGAAAAAAATTTTAAACCGTCTTTTAAAAACGCCAAAATATATCCCATTTTTCCTGTAGTTTTAATTCAGTCCAAAAGGGGTTAATTAAGGTTTGTTTTTGCTTTTAGGGGGTTAAAATCCAATGGAAACCCCTTTCCACGGGAAACCCCGCAGCAGGGACGTTGCAATTTAAAAACAGGTGTCTTTATTAGCCACAGTTTATACACCGCACACCCGACCCCACAGGCTTACTTCACCCTTTTGCCAGTTTAGAAAGTTTTTTAAAAAAAGCAAAGTTGGGTATGCAAAGCACAGTTCTTTTTGCCCGATGTGGGTCCCCGTCCGTGGGCCCCCCCCGGAAAGGTGTGCTTCCGGGCAATTTTCCATGCTCCCCCCCCAGACCAGGCTTACAGAGAAAAAAAATGGGGCCCTTTGGACCGGAAAAAAGGTGGGAGCGCCCTCCCACCCAGCTTTTTGGCCCCCTCCGGGAAAAACCCCGGGCCCCGGGTAAACGGCTATCCCCGTTATGCAAATTTAATAGAAAAGGATGCAGTTTCCAAATGCATTGACACCTACTAGATGCGGGCTTTACCTAAACCGTTTCCAGGCATAAACGGTGACCGTTTTCCCCCATAAAAGATTTTTGCCTTGCGCCCCCCTTAAAACAGTGCTTTTACATTTAGAAAAAACACAGAGTTTTTTTAAAGGGGACACCCTACAAGTAAAAAATTTTTTTCCCGGCCATTTGTGGGAGCGCAATTTATATCCAAGGGTTTCCCCAAGTTGTTATGGGTTTTATTTGGAGGGCAAAAACAGGGGGGTTATTTTTTCATATCAAAATAAACTCATCAAAAAAGGTCTTTTTCATTTTAGAAAAAAACAGTATGTCGACAGAGAGGGGGGGCAGGCTCTTCACCTGGGGGGCAGTGGCACAAACATTCCCGGAAAAAGGCCCGGTTTGCAGCCCAGCAAGGGGGCGTCGCCCGCAGGGTCACTCGGGGGAGAGGCCCCAACTGCCGCTGTCTTTTTAGCCCGGGCCCTGGGTTGTTCAGCAACCCCCAAAAGGGTTTTTAATTTTGGGTTGGGCTAAGTCATCCTCCCTTTCCCCCCAGATGACTTTTGACAAAACCCCCGCCCAAAAGTTTGGTGGGAACCTTGGGGAAAAACCATTAGTTGGCAAAGGGGAACCGGGGAGGGGGGGTCAGCGGCCCCCCACCCTTTTCCCCAGGCCCCCCTGTCCCATCCGGTTCCCCCAGCCAGAGTTTTACTATTTTGGTCTGGGGTAAACGCCAATATATAGCGGGGGGATGAACCCAAATTTTGGGGGGAAATCAGCAGTACCCTTTGGGAGCGAAGAAATGGGGCCAATATCGCCTGCTTTTTGCGTAGGCGGCAAAGTTTTAGATGTGGGGTTTGGCCCTGGGGGTTTTTGTTGTGAGAGGGTCGCCCCAGCATAAACCCAAAACCATTTATTTAGGAAGCATGACGATGAAAAAACCCAAAAGAGATGATGAGCCGGGGCCCCCAAAATTGGGAGCCCGGGGTTTAGGGGAAGGGCTTCTTCTGTCAGGGAAGAGGGCGTTTTAGGCCCTTGGGGCGGGCAGGCAGGGGCGGAGAGCCAGCAAGTGGGGGGCGTTTTTGGGCCGGGGAGTCAGCAGGGGTAGCGCAGTGTGTGGGTTTGGGAGCCAAGCGGCCACGGGGGGAAAAAAACCCCCTTGGGGGTCCAAGGGAAAATAGCAGCCCCAGGGGCTCAGCAAAGGCCAAGGCGGGCGGCAGAGTCACTCCAAATGCGGAGGGTTTTCAAAGGGAAAATCCCCATACCGGCGGTGTGGGGAGTTCCCTTTTTAATACCCCCGGGGGAAGCCCAAAATGGGTATATGTAGAATCTTGTGGGCGAAAAATGAAGCGTGGGCCAGGGAGCTAAAAATTGGCACCCCCTGGGCCCCCGGGGTCAAAACATGCAGCAAACCCCATCCCGGTTTGGGCCCGGGAAAAAAGTTTGGGTCAGATTTTGGTGGGGCCCTCCTGCCCCCGCAAACAACAGAGCAAGGGACCCCGTTTGGGAGGGATGGGCCCAAATTTAGCCAAAATAAGGGGTCCACCACCTCTGCAAAAAGGGGGCTGTTTTTTTTTGACATCATTCCCCGGTACAGGGTGCTCCTGTCCTCGCTTCTCATGGCGCCCCGCCCGTCGTTAAACGAGGGGGATTGCAAAAGAAACAGTATGGGTCCAATCCTTAGGTGCGAAGTTTACCCTCTCCCCTTTTGTCCAATTTTTTGGGACTGCAGTCCCCCCCTTTTCCCAAAAGGGGACACGCACCCTTTCAAAAACTAATTTGGGTTGTGCCGAGCCCTGATGGGAGTTTTCCCAAACCGTAATTTCTTTTCCCAAAAAAGGGCAGTACCCAAACACTCATTAAAAAGGGGAAAAAAGAAGGGGGTTCCCGTCCCTTTAGCGATCGGTTTTTTCCAAAGGGGAAAGGCAGCAAGGGCGTTGGGGGGAAGCTGGGAACTCGGTTCAGGGCCAGTAAAAATGTCCTTTACGGCCCCCTGGGGGAATGTGCTTTTCCCGCCCAGGCACACCAAAAAACTTGGACAGGAGACGCCGCTTTCTCCTTCCGGGTTTTCAAACTGCTGCAACCCGCGCCAATGTCCACCTCCTCCACCTCCACCATCCCCTTCCAGCCCCCCAAAAAATGCAACCATTTATTCCACAGGGGTAGGGCACAGCGGTTTTCACGCAGTTCCCCACCGGGGTTGCCCGGGGGAACAAAGGGCACAAAAAGGGGGAAAAAGCCCCGCGGGCAAAGCGCAAGAAATTTGCATGTGTGGTTTCTTCCCCCACCCAAATGCAAAAAAGGAACCAAAGGTGCGGACCCAAAGGGAGGAAAACATTGGGGTCCGCCCCGCAACCCAAAGGGGGGAAAGGTCCATGGGGGCCCCGCATGGCGCACATGTTCAATCTGGGTTGTGAAAAGGTTTTCCCGAAGTTTCCCCCGTTTTTCAGAAAATTCTGAAAATGGCCAGGAAAAAATGTGGGATGCACTTTATCAAATTTGTACAAAAAGCCGGGAAAAACCCCCCTCGAGTTGCGCGGCAGAACGGCCTCCCCCAACCCTCTGTTTTTGCGATGTTTTTCCCCCCGCTGGGGGAAATTCCCAAACCGCACATGTTTTGGGCCGAAATGTTATGAACCCGAGAAAAAGGGCCAAAATTCGAGTTTTTTTTATGATCCAGGCGACAGAAGTTTTCCCCTGTGTAAAATTTGATGTCAGCCAGTGGCAGCTCATGCGTAGACCCTGCCGTTTGTTGAGGCCATTCGAGGGGGGCGACGTTTTTGTTCCCGTCGCCAGGACTACGGGTTTAAAAAATCATTCCCCTGGGTTCATGTCCTGGGAAAAGAAAGTGGAAAAAACCCCGGGCTGGGGCCCGGGGACTGGAGACCCTGGCGAAATACATATCTTGGGCCCCTTTAGTGGGGACTGAGATGGAAAGGGGGAGGGGGGAGGACATTGGAAGCGAAGCATTGTCTGGTGAAATTTAGTGGATTTTCTTTCCCAGGTGGACCCCAAAAGGGGGGAAAAAGGCAGGAGCGCTGGAGGGGTGGATGGGGGATTGGGGGAAGGGGCAGATGACCCCCCCCAAACCCTGGCCCGTATTCAGGGAAATGGAGGCAAGGGACCCTTGGAGGGGCACTTGTTGGGGATGGCCCCCGATGCTTATTTTTCTGGCTTGTGAAGGCCGAATAGTCAGCATCTGGCGAGGGGGTGATTTGGCTTTCCACCCTATTGGACCCTCGTTTCCGGGGCCAAAAAGGGGAGCCTTTTTCCCCGCTATTGAAAAGGGGAAGAAAAAACTAAATACTATAGGGAAATCCTCCGTAATCAGTTTGGGGGGCTTTCCTATGTGCAGGCAATTTGTCCCTCCTTTTTGGGCAGGTTTTGGGCCGGGGGGTTCCTCCCGCGCTCACGTAAATACTGCTGCGGCTGCGGGGGGAAAGGGGGGGGGTGGGGCAGTACAGCTCCATCAAATTTGTAACCCTTAAATTGGAGTCACTTTATGGCGCTTTCCCTTTACCCGCCCAGGGGAGGGCAGTCGCCCACAGCGCAGGACCCGGGGGCAGTCCCTGAAACCCCAAAAAATTTTGGGGCCCACTTGGACAGCACTCTGCCACCCCTTTTGTTTGAAGATCCGCTTTGGAAATAATGGGCAGCCAAACTTTGGGTGTGGTTTGGCCGAAAATTGCCCTGTTTTGCAGTGGAGAAAAATGTCCCGCCCGGCCAGTAGTTTTTTGGCATTTAGAGGGGGTTGCGGGGGCGGGGGCCATTCCCTTTTCCCCAAGGAGAATCCCCTTTTTCCCCCGGAAAAGTGGAACGACTGACCTTTGTCAAGATGAATCAGGCGTGGTTTGGCCGGATTTTCCCCCACAACCCAAAGCCCTTTGGGGGCCCGTCTGGGTTCAAAAACCCCGCCTCAGCCACTATTTTATGCCGCCACCCGCCCGATGCCACACATTTTGCTGACGTTTTCCCCTTGCCTTCCCCCCTCTTTACCAGGGGCTGGTTTTGCCACCCACCTCAACAAACCCGTCATTGTTTCCACCCTATGACCCCCATTTCTGCTGCTGCTGTTTTCTGTTTCCGTGACATCCACCCCTGTGTCTTTTTGCCACTGTCTGATATCATGCTGCTGGGGTTTTGGGTGCTGCCATGTTCCCCACACCCCGTCCCATTGTGCCACCCGCCTGACCTATTGCTGCTGCCGCCCGGGGACCCCCGCTTTTCGGTTTATTGTGCCACTCTGTGGCTTCCTCCTGTTTTTTCCAAACCCCCAGAATGTCATTTTTGCCATGCCTTTATCTAAAGCTGCTTTCTGTCGTGACCTTTCCCCACTGGTCTTTTTGCCACTCTGTTTGGGCCCAATTCTGTTTTTTCCACCCCCCAGAATGTCATTTTTGCCCCTGCCCTATTTCATACTGTGCCGCCGTGACCTCCCCACTGTGTGATTGTGCCAAATCGTGGCCTTTTTCTGTTTTGCCGCCTCCCAGAAGGTCATTTTGCCACTGCCTGATCTCATGCTTTCTGCTGTCGTGACCTCCACCTGTATTTATTGTGGCCCCCTCTGTGGGGCCTTTAAAATGTTTTTGCCCCCCTCCGAAAGTCTTGTGCCCCTGCCTGATTTTAAAGCTGCTTTCTGTCGTGACATCCACACTCTATCATTGTTTCCCCCCTGTGGGCCCAAAAAATGTTTTTGGGCCCCCTCCAGAATGTCATTGTGCCCCTTGGCCCGGCCTCTTCTGTGCCCTGGCCTCCAAATGGTTTTGGGGTTGTGCCACTCTGCCCGGGCCCTTTAATTTTCTTTTTTTGCCGCCTCCCAAAAGTCATTGTGCCATGCCTGATTCAAGCTGTGCATGTCGTGACCTCCCACTGTATCATTGTGCCACTCTGTGGCCTTTAATGTTTTTTCTGTTCCCAAAAATGTCATTGTGCCACGGGCCCGATCTCCCTTGCGTGCTTTGTGACCCCCCACCCCTTTTTTCATTTGTGCCACTTGTGGCCTAATTAAATGTTTTGCCGCCCCCCCAGAAAAGGTTTATTGTTTCCAAATGCCCGAATTTGGGTGCCTTTCTGTCGTGGGCCCCACCCCTGTGTGATTGTGCACTCTGTGGCTTCCCCCGTGCTTTTCCACCTCCCGAAAGTCATTTTGGGCCCCCTGCCGACCTATGCTTTCTGTGGCTTTCCGCCGTCAACCCCCAAAACTCTGTCAATAATGTTGCCACCCGAGCTCTCGCTTGTTTTTTTTTTCCCGCTTTCGCTGGCCCCCGGGGCTTTTTCAGGCTACATTTCCCCCTTGAGTTTTTTTGGGCAGTTTTGCCCCCTTTAAATGCCCAGGGGAAATTTTTTTAGGGGAAGCGATTTTAAGGGGCAGGGCCCGTCATTTTGGTGGCTTTCCCAAAAAAACAAAAATTGATGAAGGGCCAAAAACCAAAACTCCCTTGCATATTTAAGCATGGCCCCAACGTTTTACAGCACCCTGGGAGGGCCCGTGCAGCCCGGAAAAAAGGCTGCTTTTTTTAACCCCGATTCGTGCCGGGGAAATAATTGGAAAATTTTCAAAAGAATTTTTTTCGGAAAAAACGGCGAAGGGACCCCAAAACGAAATTTTTTTAGAAAAATTTGCCCATCTCTATTGGGAACTATGTTTTTGGTTACCTATTTCTTTAAAATTCAGATAACCCTGAAGTTTTTTAATTTCACAGGAGTGCTAACAAATCCTTCATTCACTTTTAATAACAATCCTTCTTCTCAATCAATATCAAGGAGCACATTAATTGTGAAATGTATCATGTAGTGTACTACACCATGTTTTACCCAAATTTTTTAAAAAATGTTTTATAGGAAAAAACATAGAAAGGGGTTTAAAACTTTTAAAGAAAATTTCCGGAAAATCTTTAGAGATAAAGAATATGAAAACTCACCTGCAGGTTTTTGCCAAATTTTTGTGAGGCATGGGGGGATCAATTTGTCTTTGAAGTGGGGGCTTAGAAGGGTGATAGACCACAGGGGGAGGAGACTGGGAAAGGAAAGTTAGATTAGGGAAAACATTTTGGATTTTGGGAGTGCGATACAAGATATCCAAAAGGGGATGAATAAAAGAAATTTTCCCCTTTATACCCATTAAAGGGGGTTTTATCGTTACAAAAATCATGTCTCAGTTTAGGGGGACAGTAAAATAAGCATGTTGTAATTGGGTTGATTACCAGCACTTGTTTAGCGATATCAGTTTCGCTGTAAATTGTCTTATTTTGCTGTTGCGGGGAAAAAAAAACCCCCGGGTCTATTCTCCCCCCTAACACCCCCCTGACAGTGATTGGCTGGCTATTTTTCATTCACCCTGTTGGGATTCCCCCTAGACAGGAAACGTCATGGCCACGCCCCCTGCCTGTGATTGGGGGCCTCACACTCTGTTTTACTCCCCTCGAGCTTTAAAATCGATGGGAAAACCCAAAGGGGTTGCTGGCTCTATTACATCTCGCTCTATGGTGATGATCTGGGCAATTATCCCTTTTTAAAAGGGTTTTTTAAAAAGGGGTTTGATTCCCTCCTCACAGGTTCAGTTTGAACTTTGAAAGGAAGGGTTCTGTTTCCTCAATCGAAAGAAACCCCCGCCTCCTTATGACGTATTTCCCGTTTGTATAACTAAGGATTCAATGTGTCTGATGGCTGCCTTATAAGTATGTTTAGCTAATCAGCCCTACAAACGGGTTTGGGGATTTTAAAATTCCCCATCAGAGTGTTTTTTTTTTTTTTTTTATTTAAAATTTATACACATATGTAAAGAATGAAAAAAAGTGTGAACATCTAAAATTTTTTTATATACACACAAAACTCCCCTATATAGTGGGTCCCCCTTTGCAGTCACCCCAAGCATTTCCCAAACATACGTGAACAATCAATTTTTGGGGGGATGGAAATGTTTTGGGGGACCCCCTGATGGTTATTATATAGAGTTTTCATTAATTTTAGGCTCCTACATATGGTAGAATTTAGGGGGGGGGGGGAATATACCCTGTGAGGGATAGAACCCACACCCCTTTTGTTGTAAAAACAGTAAGTTATCACTGCACCGCTGACCACCACCCAATCAGTTACAAGAAGAGCATGGCCTTTTCTGAAAGCGATTTTGCTTCCACATGTCAAGACAGGAAGCAGAGATCTTAACACTGCAGGTTTTATTTTGTGTAAACTAAACTATGCAGCTGCTTGCTGGAGTTTTTGGAGTCAAGGCGGACAAAAGCGGGAGGAGGCTCAGAGCTGTTTTTTCCGACAACCCCCCCGCATCCCCCGCTTTTAAAAAAAATGAGATGTCACAGTTCTTCATAGGGGGACACACACCCCCCCTGGAGGGGAGCACGCCTGCTGAGAGGAAGAACACGCCCCTGAATTTCAAACTCAAACTTTGGAAAATTAGCTGGACAGACGAGCACTCAAAAGAAACACCCCCTTTTAAAAGTTTTTTTTAAAAAGCATTTTTTATCCTGTGAGCATATATTGCGTAAAAAATCTTTGGGAATTTATATGGGAAACCCGTGTTTACTGGACTATTTTGAAGCAGTCTGACAGACAGTTTTCATAAATGAGGTCCATTGTCTTTGCTGTGATGGAAATCAGCTCTCCGTGTGCTGTCTGTGTAATTAGTACATGGTGGACTAGAACCCCCCGATGCCCTAAGCGAAGGGGGACCATGACTTTGGGAGGGTGGAACCTAGAGCTCCTGTATAGTCTGGGAGTTTGGGCTGTATAACTGTAGGTATTTAAGCTAGGGTTTAGTGTTGCATAGTATTTTTATTGTAAATAGCTTTGAGCAGAGGGGGTAGTTTGAGAGGGCCTTGGTCCTGCATTGTGTTTAAACCCTGTCTGTGTGTTTATAGTTATGAGCAGGGGGGGTTGTGTTATGAGAGGGAGGAGTGTGTGGATGGGGAAGTTTTATTATGAGGAGGGTGTGGTTTAGGTATAGATATAACTTCCACTCTTCACTTTCTTCTTCCTCTTTCTTCTCACCAAGGCGTCAAGATAAGATGTGTCTGCAGCCTCAGGGAAGTACAATGCACAGTGATCACCTCACATCACACAAGAGGGGGTTTCACTCACCTCATACAAGATATAGTAGTATAGTATAACATGCTGTATTGTATATGGGATTATTACATAGGAATTCATGTAGAACATGAGGGATGTATCTGATCCCTCCCACTCACACTGCAGGCTGGGCTGTGGCCTGCTGTTTGCATGTATTTGTGCACTCAGTTTTTCTGAGCTCTCTATAATGAAGCTGTGAGATCACATGTGCTGTTAAAAGCTGGTGAGAGAAGGGCAGCCTGAGGGGAAGAAGGAGGTTTTCAGTGAGGAGGCTGCAGTGACTGTACAGGACAATCCTGTCAGTGCTGGATTTAGCTATTGCTGAGAGCAGGGTCTTAGTTCTTCCTCTTTAGACAGAGGCTGGGGATCTGTAATTGATCACCATCACAGTGCTGTATACTGAGCCCAGGCTATCACAGGAATGTCTACTGACCCTGCTATGTACAGGGCATTATCCCCTCTTAGTATGGTGGTTGGTGATATCACAGGAAGGTATACTGACCCTGCTGGGTACAGGGCATTATTCCCCTGCTTAATAATGTGGTTAGTGATATCACAGCAGATGAACTCATAAATAGGACTGCATACTGACCCTGCTGTTATGTACAGGGCTTTATTTTCCCTGCTTCGTATTATGGTTTCATTATCGATATATAACCTATATCTCAGGGCTGTATTGTGACCCTGCAATGTACATGGTATCAGCTCCCCCTTCCTCTACATGGAGTCTGATGTGCCTGATCTCTTTTTTATCACTGGGGATATATATTTCATGATGCATGCTGACTTTATAGTCTCTTTTGTGCTGGATATATTAAGACGAGCGAAAAATTGCCAGCTCACCACTCCTTAGTTGTAAGGCTGCACGGCTGCTTTCTGGAAGCCAAGATCCATAATAGTAAAAAGTCAAAGATTTGCCAGCAACTCCAAGATCGATGAAAAAATTGGAGGTCTTTATTAACAGAGTAAAAACGTGGTGACAAAGAGAGGCAGCAGTAATGCTGATGCCTTTCAGGTCATACTCGACCCTTAATCATAGCATAACTGTCAAAAACATCAACTCACTTATATACCTAAGTGAATACAGACATATTACTCACCTGTGGAGAAACACGGGCGCGGACAAAGACTCCGAAGTCACGCGTATGCGCACAAAAGTCCATCCCACCAACAGACCCACAAAGCTCGCGATAACATAGCCGTCACGAATGACGTCACATGATAAGCTGTCAGAGCCACAACAGAGAGAGGGCGAAACCCAGAGACTCCAACGCAAGTCGGCAGAAGCCACGCCTGAAGAGGAGTGGCGTCAACTTCGTCACATCAGAGCTCTCCCAGTCACGCCCACTCCTGCCGGGCGGCAGCTAGTAGGTCTGATGTTTGAGAGACCAGTGTGAACAGCGCGCAACATCGGAACCATCAGCGTCACCGCATCTCACCTGGTGAGTATAGAGAGACATATAAAAGTATGTGCAGCAACAATAATATCATCTAATACATAAAAATAAGAAAAGAAAACAACAAGATGTTAATCAGAATAATAGGAGAAAGTAGATAATGCATACAAGAACTCAAAACAGAAATAATTAATAATAATAATAACCTATACGTAACAAAAATATATAAGAATAACCAAAGAGACTCAAATACAACACTACCCTACTAAATAGAGACATTCAATAGTGGAACAATACCTCATTACGTACATTTAAAACAAAGGGAGTAATAGAATTCAAAACATAAATCCAGTAGGCTTCTCGATCTTTTAACCTATATTCAAAATTGCCTCCCCGTGTCCCTAAACTAACTTTTTCAATTGCAAACGATTGAAAGCCCTGTGTATCAGAGTTATGACACTCAATGAAGTGTCTAGAAGCTCCAGATATAGCACGTGTTGAAGGATTTGTAATACCATTTAGGTGTTCCAAAATTCGGGTCTTAAATTTACGAGATGAACACCCTACATAGTTCAAGCTACACAGACTGCATCTTATTATATATATATAACTCCCATTGTATTACAGTTAATATACTGCTTTATTTGAAAAGTCTGAGTATCACTTTTGAAATCCTGTGTAGGCACTACAAACTTGCATGTTTTACACGGATGCCCCACACATCTATAGAATCCCTTGGTACGTAGCCAAGTTGACCGTACTGGCTCAGAGGTAACTATATTCGGAGAAATCACATTATCTAATGTCCTTGACCTTCTGGCAACTACACGACAATCGTTTTGTAATATGTTTGCCAAGATAGGATCTTGTTTAAGAACAGGTAAGTATTTAAATATGATATTTCGAATTTGATTGAAGCTTGAATTAAAATCAAACACAATTGGGGGAACATTTCTATCCGTGTGTTGTTTTGTGTTAACTGAGGTCAACAGCCTAGAACGAGACATATTTTCTACTTTTGTCATAGCTCGGTTCAAAACCCATTTGGGATAACCACGAGCAGACAGCCGTGAATAAATTCGTTGGGATTCATTCAAGAACTCTGTAGGATCAGAGCAATTCCGTTTTGCCCTGATAAACTCCCCAACAGGGATTGCTAATTTTGTATGTTTTGAATGGTTGCTTTGGAAATGTAAAATGGTATTGCCGGCTACCTCTTTTCTGTGAGTCTTGGTGGAAATGATAGAACCCGGATTCCCCATTAGTACCAGATCCAAAAAAGGAATTTGTTGTTCCTGTACTACATACGTGAAAAATAAATTAAAGGGGTTATTATTGATGTAGCCGACGAAGAGTGGCACGGCAGACACAGGACCCCGCCAAATAAATAGCAGGTCATCTATGTATCTGCCGTACCACTCCACATCGGCCACAAAAGGGTTAACATCAGTAAAGATATACGAAAGTTCCCACCAAGACATCACCAGATTTGCCAGAGAAGGCGAAAATTTTGCACCCATGCTGACTCCCCTAAGCTGTAAATAAAACGTTTTGTCAAATACAAAAAAATTGTGTTGCATCAAAAATGAAGTTACATATTTGATAAACATTTTTTCATCGGCAGAGTAAGTACTAAATCTGTCAAGATGGAAATCCAAGGCCATCAAAGCAATCTCCAAATGTATGCTGGTATACAGTGACTCGACGTCACAGCCAAGCCACACATAATTAGAAAGCCAAACTTTGTTAGATAAATTTGTTAGAACAGTTCTAGAGTCCTGCAAGAAACCAGGCACTCGATGAACAAAGGGCTGTAGCTGGACGTCGAGCCACTGGCATAACCTTTCACATATAGAACCAACCCCCGATACGATTGGACGCATGGGGGGTGGAGACAACTTCTTGTGGACCTTAGGGAGGCCATAGAGTAAGGGGACAGTAGAGTCAGAGTTCACAATATAATCCGACTCTCTATCGGAGAATATATGCAAAGCCTTTCCCTCCTCTGTTATTTGTTGTAATTTTACCAAGAATTTTTGTGTTGGATTAAAGGAAAGTTTTTGGTACGTAGTAACGTCTGACAACAGAAGGGTCATTTGTTTAAGATAATCTGACTTCTTCATGATTACCACTGACCCTCCCTTGTCAGCCATCTTAACTATGATGTCCTGCATTTCCTTAATTTCACACAGGGCTTTCTGTAATCTACGGGATAAATTGGATTTTACAGAAAAGTTGGTACATAGTTGTTTCAGATCCTGCTCTACCATTAATTGAAAAATTTCCATACCTTGGGTCCTGGCTTGGATTGGGTAAAAGGCAGGATTCTTTGTTTTGAATGTTTTAGGGGACTGCATAACAATACTCTCGGATGCACTTAACTCCTGTAAATTTATTAATGCCATCTGCTCTATAAACATTAAACCAGCATAATCATTACAAACATCATCCTGTATAGTAGAAGACATGTTTTCCTATTCACAACCCCAAAAGTGCCGTTTCACAGCAATATCCCTTACAAAACGGTTGACACTTTTGAGAGTAGAGAACAAATTGGGAGACTGATCCAGTCTAAAATTAAACCCTAGCTTTAAAACCTCCTCTTGATCCTTAGTGAATACTCGGTTGGTTAAATTTAACACATTTAGATTCTGGATACTGTCCCTTTCTTGATTTTGGGAGGCCGTTTTGGACCGCCTGGCATGCTTGCGTCCTCCTCTTCTATATCGTTTTTTGTATTGCATTTGGGACATACTACTGGTTCTGGTGTGGCTTGAGCCACAGATGTCCTTTCTTCCTCCACCTCCTTGTCTGATTGGGCTGTATTCACTGATGAGTCTGAGCTGAAGCTTACTCGTTTAGACTGTCTCCACTTTCTCGGAGTATACCAAGGTTTACGCTTTAGAATAGAGCGAGGAGTGCTGGAATTATTATCCTGAGATTGCCACTTATAAACGCACTCGATTTCGTAATCAGCTGGATCACGTTTAAATTTGCGTTTTTTAGTTGCCATAATTGACACCTCCAATGTAGACACATTCTTTTCAACTTTTTCATACATTTGCTTGTATTCAGACAGATCAGCATAGTCCTTGAGTTTTTGCTCTAAGGTTTGTATTTGAGCAGATAATTGTTCTAGCTTCAGTTGTTCTTTAGCAATAATTAAATTCATAAGATTGCATGAGCATTCTGAGAGGGTATCATTCCATTTCTTTAGAAATGTATCGGAATAAATTAATGTGGGTACTTTTCGTAGTCGTATGCCACCTGGCACCATATTCTTTTGCAGATATTGCTGAAGTGTTGTAAAGTTTCCCCCCATATACGTACTTCTTGCATAAGTACTTTCTCTAAATCTTTTAAACTGCCTCGGCAGTCAGAATTCTGTGGAACAACTACATCTTGTGTTTCAAAAACTTGTGCTACCTTGTCTCCTCTGTTTGCACGCATGGACAAAGCCATATTGGCAACAGGTTAGTAAAAAACAACAATTGTGATGAAAGTAACTATTAACATATGTCACCACATATATTTAAAAAGTTTAAGTCTCTAGACCACCAGTATGTAGCAAATATATAAGCGGTGTGGTGTGCACGGCCCCAGAAACAATGCAAGACAAGCGAAAAATTGCCAGCTCACCACTCCTTAGTTCTAGGGCTGCACGGCTGCTTTCTGGAAGCCAAGATCCATAATAGTAAAAAGTCAAAGATTTGCCAGCAACTCCAAGATCGATGAAAAAACTGGAGGTCTTTATTAGCAGAATAAAAACATGGTGACAAAAGATGGCAGCAGTAATGGTGACGCGTTTCAGGTAATACTCGACCCTTAATCATAGCATAACTGTCAAAAACACCAACTCACTTATATACCTAAGTGAATACAAACATACTACTCACCTGTGGAGAAACACGGGCGCGGACAGAAACTCGGAGTCATGCGCATGCACACAAAAGTCCACCCCACCAACAGATCCACAAAGATCGCGATAAACATAGACCGTCACAACTGACGTCACACGACCAGCTGTCAGAGCCACAGCAAGGGGGGGGGCGAGAAACACAGAGACTCCATCGCAAGTCGGCAGAAGCCACGCCTGAAAGGAGTGGCATCAACTTCTTCACATCGGAACTCACCCAGTCACGCCCACACCTGCCGGGCAGCAGCAAGTAGGTCTGATGTATGAGACACCAGTGTGAACAGCGCACAACACTGGAACCGTCAGCATCACCGCATCCCACCTGGTGAGTACAAAGAGACATTTTAAAAAAACCCTGCTGAAGATGGATGATAAGGGGTCCTTGAAGTTAGTGGATAATATTTTGGGGTTTCATCACGGTGATGGCCTCCATGGTTTGGTCTGGCGTCTATGGTGAGGCTCAGGCAGGGTGCAGTCCTGGCGAGCCAATGGTTAAATTTGCCAGTCAGGAGCCGCGCCAGCATGCAGAGGGGACATAGGGGGAGTCCGGGGGGTTTGGGCACGATAGGCCCCAATGTGGGTAGACGGCCTTCAGCAGGCGGCCGGGCGGGCCCCTGCACATAAGAGAGCCCCCCCGAATTGCAGCGGAAAAGGGGCAGCGGGCTCCTGGTACTGGCTATTGTGGCTTTGGTACCTCGAGCCGGGGTTAAGCGGCTGGGGGTTTGTGCTTAGGCATTGATAAAAGGGGCCCAAACTCTTACTTCAAGGACTTCCTTTCCCCTTCAGTTGGCAACAAACCCGCTGTAATCAGGATTTGGGGGGGGGGGGTTTTTTGGAGTTATTTTGGAGTTTTTAAAACTTCAGTTTTTTGGGGGGTTTCATCATGGGGAGGGCCCCCCTCCCCCCCGTATTTTTGGTGGGTTGGATTTGAGGGGGCTGGCTGGGTAAAGCCCCGGGCAGTCGGTTAACTTTGCCCGATGGTGGTTTCTGGGGCCTCGAGGCAGTGGGGGAATCGGCTGGGGGGTAAGGGTTAAGCTTGATATAAATCACCGATTTTTTTAGCTTCAAAACCCACTTCCTCTTCATTTTGCACAAATCCTTTTGTACTAAGGTTTCTTAGGAGGTCCTTGGGTGGTGCTTAAATTTGGGTTTTCCTCAGGGGAAAGGCCCCCCACATTTGGTTTGGTCTTGCGACGATGGTGAGGCTCCAAGAGGGGAAAATGGTTTTCATTTCCCTTTAAAAAAAAAAAAAAAAAAAAATTATTTATATTATATATTATAATATATAATATAATAATAAATAAAAACAAAAAGAAAGAAAAAAAGAAGCACACCTTATACAAATTTCACCTTTAAGAGACAAAGAAATGGGGCCAGCAGCAACAGCTTCGATATCAAGCCTCCAAGAGATATGTAGAAAAAACCACGGCACTCCACAATGAATTTAACAAAAAAAGAGAAGTTTACTCCTCCATGCTTTGAAATGCGACTTTTTAGCTCCCCACAGAGCCATTGGGCAAACCTTCTTGTTTTTTTCTTCATTCATTTGGAGTGCGTGGATTTTTTTTCTACATATTTATGTAATACACAAATAAGTAAATTGGGTGAGGAGCATAGGGGGATGATTCCCCAGGGGTTAATGTTTTTTTGGAAGAGATCTGGCAAACATGGGCTCCTTCGGTGTTATCCCCGGGGGAGAAAAAAAGGTTTAGACAGCAAGGGTGGGTTTTTGGGGGCCCTTGAACCCTGGGTCACGTGGGTAATGGTTTTTTCCCATCGGGGATTTGGTCGCCAGGTCTCTTAGCACCACGATTTTGGTTTAGTTTGATGCGATCTGGCGAGGGGTTTCCGGGTGTTATCCCTGGTAAGCAAAAATGTTTAGCCCAGGCTGGGGTTTTGGGCCCCCGGGCCAGTGGATCGGGGGGGGAATGGTGTTTTTTTCCAAAACCCCTTGTGGTTTTTTGGTCGAAATGCTTGTCCATGATTTTGGGGTTTATGGGGCCTCGGAGCCACTGGGGGTAACTGTTCAAGTCTGATATATGTCGCCAGATTTTTTTATCTTCAAGGACCTCCTTCCCTTTTAGGGTGACAAAAAAAGAGGAGGATTTACATGGCTCTTATTTAATTTTACCATTATTCTAGTTGGAATCATCGAAGATAGAGTCACGATAGAGTCACGATATTAGTTAAGATATGGCACAGTTTTATATAGTTATTTGCTAAGTTGTTGGTTTTAACATCTTCATATGCTTTAAATTGGAATTTGTTAAAATATGTATGTGAATTATGGTTCCTTGAGGTTGCTCACATTTTAGCCAATGACAATGATCATCTTGGATATGGCTTCCTGATGGGTAGTTGTGATACTTGGGGATAGGGTCCTGTGATGGGGAGAAATGAATATCGCAGTTATGTCTCTCTACCCTCCCTCTGTTTTTTCTGTAAAGCTTACGATGATACAACTCTCCCCTTATATACCTCAAATGTCTCATACTTGTATTAAAAAAAATAAAATAAATAAATAAATTAATTTAGTCTGGCGCTGGGAACAATTAATTAAAGTGATGAGTAGCTTCAAGGACCCATTTTTGGCTGATATGTAACTTTGACGAAGAGGTTGTCTATTATTGTGGTGTATGCTCATGCTGCTCTCATGGTTTTCACTAGAACAAGGCTATCAGCTATCATATAGAGGCTGGTATCGGCTATACCACTCTGTAACCAGAAGAACGGGTAGCATCAAGATGGTGCTGGCCTATGTCTAGTAATGCAATTGATATCCAGGCACAGAATGACACCCTGACTGCGCCATGTCATTCAGCGATTATGGATGTCAAGAGAGTAACAGCAAGCAAATGTGTACCACAGTGGGACGACACTGTTTATTTGGGGGGATTGCTCCCCAGAACAACGCATTGTTCCTCTTTCTTCTCACCAAGACGTCAAGATAAGATGCCCCTCCCACCCGCCCCTATTTTAATGAATGCTCTGAAGCTTGTGTTTAGCTATGATCTGTACAATGACAAATGTATTATTGTATTGTTTTATGTTGACTTTATTGTATACCTGGTTTCAGACACAGCTATTATGATACTGATGAGTTACTTGTGTTGGAATTATCTGTTTAAGCCCAAGGGAAGGGCAATCCTTCAGCCATGGTTCTCTAGAGGTTTCCTCCACAGGGGGGTTTTCCACTCCTGAGTGCTGCAGGATGACTCCTAGTGAGTCTGGGATTTGCTACTTGGTCAAAAAAAAAAAAGAAAGAAAAAGAGAAAATGAAAGATATTAATTTTAGTATTTTTTTTTTTTTTTTTTTAAACTTGTTTTTATTGCAAAACATTCGTGGTATACATCAATTCTTGTGGCCACATTCGCCACTAATAACATTTGTATTCAACAAAAGCATAAATTGTATATAGAAATATGTCTTAACCTATCTCCCATTCTAACTGATCAGTGTAATCCCGGATGCGCTTGTTTTCTCTTGTCAACCCAAAGGTCAATATTCTTTATAGTCTCTGTTGCACATTTCCGGTTAGACTCGGACACTTTTCAAATACATGCTTGTGTGTTATCATTTCCATTTTTAACTTGGAATAAACAACAAACAAACAAAGGGGGGTTGGGGAGAAAAAAAAAGGGGAGGGGGGGGGGGAGACCAACATGGGGGAACCTACCTGCAGCCCGGACATCCGACACACCCAGAAAGAAGCCCCGGACGGTGACCTTCGTATCCATCTTTAGTTATGTATATTATATAGGTAGCGCTATATCTGTCGATTGATTCGTCAGGTACCAAGTAGTGAATTCGAAGCAGCTCTTTATTTTGGTTTTAATATGTGTGGGTAGCAAATTAATAAATGGTGACCACGTTTGGAAAAAGTGTTGTGTTCTTTTTTCCTTTTGTTGCGCCGCTTCAATCCAGTCCATTCTGAATATGTGTGATAGTTTGTCTAGGAATAATCTGAGGGTGGGTGGGCCCGGTTGAATCCAGCACTGCAAGACCGACTTTCTGGCCGCTGCCGCCACATAGAACAGTAGCCGTTTTTGAACGCTTGAGATGGAGGTGTAGTCCCCAGGGAATATCCCAAAGAGTGCCCACAAGTTTGAATTTGGGCAGCGCGGGAGAAGATTTCTTACTGTAAAGGAATGTACTGTGGACCAGAAAGTCTGTATCGCCGGGCAAGACCAAAGGCAATGTAGTAGATCTGCGTGAGGGCTTTGGCATTTTGGACATGCGTGTGTGTCAGAGTTACCCATCAGGAAGCCTCTGTGCGGAGAGACGTATGATCTATGTGTAATTTGGAAAGCCATCTCCCAATAATTCATGGATGGTAAATATTTGGCCGATCGAGTGAGCGAAGTCAGCAGAAGGTCGGGCGTCAGAGAGGGAATCTTTCTTGTCCAATATGAGAGACCACCATGTATTCTAGAGTAGTCTAAGGGTTTGTATAATAAGGTGTAGAATCTGGAAAGTAGGCCTTTAGTTCTTTGGGAAGTTGGTGTAATTTTAAGAAATGGATCGTTCCAGGTGAGGCCTTCTAAGTGTTTCAAGGTTGCCAGCATGTAGCTACATGCCTGTAAATAGTGGAAAGGATGGGGGCCTATTATTGGGAATTTAAGTTGTGCTTCATTGAACAAGTATGGGCGTTTTGTCTGCGTATCAATGAGATCCGCTATTCTGTGCACCCCATAAGCCTTCCATCTTTTGAAACTTATCGGCAATTTTAGTATTTTAACCTGTCACAGCTTTTATGTTGTGGTGCAGGAGTCAGGTGGAAGTTGCAGGTCAGGTTATGGTGGACTAATTTTAACTAATAGAGGATGTTAAACCTCATGGTGTGAAGAGGCTGAGCTTTGGAAGTGGCCAGCCTTAAGGATGGTATAATAGTAATGGCATCCAGGGGCGGGCACGGTGGTTAATCAGGAGTGAGGATCTTCAGTAGGGTCATTGTTGCCCATAAAGTGTACTGGCTCTGCTAGAATGGCAAACCAGAGCGTGCCGCCCCTTTATTGCTGTCTGGCCGGGTGCTGCATGTCAGACAGCTGGGAATATCACACAATTGTCTAGCACTCCACCTGACTCCTTCCATGTTTGTTGTATTTATGTGGTTTGAATAAAGCTGTGGCCATTTGACACCAAAAAGTGAAGGTGTTAGTGCTTTTATTCTTGTGTTTGAATGGGGTATTAGTTTGAGCGGGGGTTCATCCCATATCCAAAAGTCATGTGTTAATATACATCACCATCATATACATATACATCAACCAAGTGAAGCAAGCAACAGACTGGACCTTTGAAGAGATAGGAGGTGAGTAATTTAGACTACTACTTGTTGACCGTCCATACCCTGTAGTCAGAAATCACAGCTTGCTGATCAAACTTAAATGACTTTGAAGAGGATTTCTGGGGCATAAGTATTGACACTAACAAGAGGACATAAAAGGGGTTGTCTCACTACAAGGATCGCTTTTTATGTTAAAGATCTTGCGAAAACAAGTCATTTTGCAATATATGTCAATTAGCAGTGTCCTTCCTATTCCTAGATATCCCCTCTTGTAAGGGCTGCATCAGCTCCTCAGGTCGCTATAACTACAAACTTGTTCGATGTCTCCTGATAGGCTGCCAGTGCTGGTCGCTATAGCCACAGACCTGGTGTCCTCAGCAGCTCATCACTGCAGGCCAGTAGTAGCCAGAAGAAGCCAGTAAACCTGCCACTGAATTAAAAAATTAAACCGAGAAAACAGGACGGCTGTATGATGAATCAATGTAATGAGACAATTGATCAATGAGTGTCTGAATTCTAGAATGGAGCTACAATCCAGACAAGAGAGAGCTATGCTCTTGCCAACACGAAAGGGGATGTGGTGCCTAAGACAATTCAACAACCACTTCAACCATACCATTTACCAGGAATTTTGGGATATGTAAGATCTTATATTGCAGGTGCCCTCTTCTCTATTTGGGACCAAAATTGCTATTTGCTTTTGAGATGTACTTAGGAATAGCTTTTTAATAAAAAATTTACTAATTGAATATCAGAGTTATAACTGTACATTGTCATGTATGATGCACTTTATTTTACAAGTTTTAGGTATTTTGTGCATATAAATGTTTAATTTTAGCAATGTGTACAGTAAATGAAAAATGACTGAGGAATCTTGCCATGACTGAGACATGATTGCCACTCAGATCTTACTACGCAATCAAGATTTCAAAAAAGATTCCTGGAAAACAATGGGGCATAATGTGCTTTTGTTGTCCATATATGTTATATATTGTATACAGTTTGACATTATGACACTAGGGGGCAGTATGCCTCAGAAAAAGTCCTTTTCTATACACTACAACCTGACATTACAAAATGTATCCGAAGTTTATTTAGCAGCCTGCTATGTTTTGTATATGTGGAACACACAAAAACATGTAGAGGCTGAATCAGTAAAGCTACGTTACCCGTATGTTATATAAAAGTGACAGAGTTATGTATGTTAAAAACCTGCTGCAATCATTAATAGCTAAAGAAAAAAAGGTTATGACTATTGTACTAATATAACTTATTATATAAGCTATAAACTAGGATATAGCTGAAATATCTGAGCAGATTTACGTTCACATAGTGGAGCTTTAAATTGTATGGGCATGGCCAAACTGTGTTTGTGTTCTCCAAAAGCAATTAGTTGATTTCTTTCTGTGGCCAAAGTGATCGTAGAGATTGCTTCACCCGCCATGTTTCTATCAATGGAGTAAAATAATTATGCACAGCAAACAAATGTCATAGGCATTCATACAGAAGATGGGATGACTAGGAGCAGACTATGTATTTGATACGCTTAATTTAGCACCTACAACCAGTTTTGTTTGATATTCAATTTTTGCATATCATGACTGAGGCACATGGGTCCTCATAGGCCTCCTGCAAGCATCTACTACCTCTTCCCTCTAATCTATGTTCTCGTCCTCTGACAGTCTTAGCCAACCTGAAAAGAGTTCCTATTTATACCTAAACAATCTCCAGCATTCACATGCACAAGCAGAATTCAGAGTGATGGTCACATTTATGTACACCCTACAATGCACCTTCATCCTCATTTGGGCATTTGAGCAGCTTCACAGATGGGTGCATACTGGAGTCTAGTGATCAGTCACATCCACATGGCTTTAGTACTCTATATATTTTGTGCCAATAATGGTACCATATTTTTTAAAAACAGGAAATGTTTCTCAAAAAATTGTTTGTGAGTAGTGTGTGCCCACATAAGTGTTATGATCTCTCTTCCAGAAGGAAGGGGACTATTTTGAATTTTACTTATTGGAGGATGCTACCCTATTAGTCAGTGTATGAACTATAAAAAAAAAAACTTAGCAAAAACTAAGGATAACAAGAATCCAAAATCTTTTCCAAAAGGAAAAGACCCCCTTTTGCAGGCAGCTGATTTATCAGTACAGAGCAGGGTGCTGGCTGCCTGTGAGAGGCTTTTGATGTAGCTCTCATAGGGGCTGTCTGTTTGTGAGAGAGGTACATCAAATAACTCTTAGTCAGTCTATACAGTCTATACAGTGATAATATTGACAATTTTATTGATGACCATTTTCGTCCTCTATTTCCTTAAAGTTATGCTCTTTAAATATTACCATATTACCATATTATTAAAACATTATTATATCATTCTAATTAGATGGGCAAATTTCTAAAAAATTCGATTTGCCGAGTTCGCCGAATTTTCCAACAAAATTTGTTTTGACCCGAATTTATTTGCGGTGAACCGTGTTAACAGCTATTTCCTGGCTGCAGAGAGCCTGTAGGATGGTGTAGAATGTTGTGCCATGCTCAAATATGCATAGAGAGCATGGTTTGGTTTCATACAATGCTGTGTTTTAGTATGACACGCTCATGACAGCCGCCGCTCTTAGAATCGCTTCACTCTAAAATTCCCTGGGCACTTACAGGGGCAAAAATGACCAAAAAACTGAAGTGGGAACGCAGCCTGACAAAGTCATGTCAGCGCCAGCTGGAAAGAAACGAGCTGATGGCTAAGATCCTAAAACAATGTCAAAGAACACAATAGTAGGTTCCTGGAGCCAGAACAGTTCGCAGCACAGTAAAGGGACGTCACAGTAGGGGTCAATCCATGAGGCCAGAGCTTTACACTGTCACCAGATGCTTCCACAGAATAAGAGAACCTGTTCTGTTAAACGCTGATACATGTAGACCCCCCCCCCCCGAATGAGTGGAGAGGGTGCCCGCAGTAATTTTCCCTTTGACGTCTCTGATCATTTTGCCCTTCCTTTCATCCGTCAGTGTCCACTTTCAATCGGTCAATAAATCAACAGAAATTGCTAAGCCAAAAACAAAACGGGAGTTGATCCAAAACAGAGATTACCAGTAAATGGGATATTTGCATGTCTTCGCTGTTTTGTATCCACTCCTGCTTTTGGCTAGACAATCCTGATCCTTCCCATTCCTTCTGACAGGTGAAAAGAAGGTGAAAACCAAACATAGTGGCAACGTCATAGAGTGGTGGAGGGTGGAAAGAGCATTAGGAAATCACAGGGTGTTCAAGTAAGACAGTGGTCAATTGGCAGCAGCATGAATAGGCCACAGAGTGGCACAATCCACAAGTGGTTGAGGTGAAAGCAACATCAGTAGGCCACAGAGTTGCACAAAGTCAGAGTGTGGAGGTGGCAACAACATGAGTAGACCACAGATTGGCACAATGACACAAGGTGGAAGTGACGGCAGCAACAGCATGAGGTCATAGAGTGGCACAATGACAAAATCTGGAGGTGGCAGCAACATCAGGAGCCCACAGATTGGCACAATGACACAGTGTGGAGATGACGGCAGCAACAGCAGCAGCATGAGGTCATAGAGTGACACTATGACAAAATCTGGAGGTGGCATCAACATCAGGAGCCCACTGATAGGCACAATGACACAGTGTGGAGGTGACGGCAGCAACAGCAGCAGCATGAGGTCACATATTGGCACAATGACACAGTGTGGAGGTGACGGCAGCAGCATCAGCAGCATGAAGTCAGAGAGTGGCACAATGACAGAGTGTGGAGGTGGCGGCAGCAGCAGCAGCAGCAGCAGCATTAGGTTATAGAATGGTACAATGAACAAGGGGGAAGTTAAGGCAGCAGCATCAGCAGCATGAAGTCAGAGATTGAAACAATGACAGAGTGGGGAGGCGGGGTGGCAATACCAGTCCCGGGTTAAAGATGGTGGGGGGCAGATGGAGCAACTGGCAGTAATGTTGGCATCAGGCGGGTGGCAGCAACAGAATAGTGGCTGAGGCAGGTAGTTTGAATCCAGACTCATTTCTCAAAGTTTTATGGAGGCGTCATGGCTGATCTAAACTGATGTCTAAGGCATTGGTGTGTGGAAATTCTGGCCGATCCATGCCTGATTCATCTTGACAAAGGTCAGTCTCTCCACATTTCGGGTGGACAAGCGGGTTCTCAATGGGGTAACGATGGCCCCCGCCGCACTGAACACCCGCTCTGATGCCACACTACTGGCCGGGCAGGACAGCTTCTCCAGTGCAAACTCGGCAAGGTGCGGCCCCACATCTAGTTTGGGTGCCCAGTAGTCCAGCGGATCTTCTAACTGGGGTGGCAGAGTGCTGTCCAAGTAGGCCACCACCGGCTGGTTGAGGGTCTGCTTCAGGTCCTGCTGCTGCTGCTGCCCTGTACTCTCCTCACTAGGCGGGTGAAGGAAACTGCTCATCAGTGACTCCAGACTTAGGCTGCTGCTGATGGAGCTGCTACTGCTCCTACCCCACACCTACCCATAGTAGCCATGGCAGTGGTACGTGAGCGATGAGGAACTCCATGGTCAGACCTGACAGAGGATGAACGATGCCGCACATAGACAGCGGCCAACTGACTACACAGGATTTCTCTGTAGTACGCCAGTTTCTCCTCCCTCTCAGCAGTTGGGAAAAAGACTCTCATTTTGGACCGGTAGCGAGGGTCCAATAGGGTGGAGAGCCAGAAGTCAATTCTCTGCCGGATGGTGACTATTCGGCTGTCCCCTAGCCAAGGGAAATCAGCATGCTGCGGGCCATCTGCGCAAGTGACTCTGAGGGACTCCCTGCCTCCATCTCCACTGTATACTGCCACAGTGCTTCTGGGTCATCTGCCTTGTCTTCCTAATCTCCCTCTATTTCCTCTAGATGCTCCTGCTCCTCCTCTCCTGTCACCTGAGTAGAAAAAACACTCATTTAACCAGACACTGTTTGTGCTCCAATGTCCTCCTCCTCCTCCTCCATTTCAGCCTTCACTGAACTCATGTGGCCATGAGATGTAGTCGCCACGTCTCCAGTCCCCTGTCCAGACAGATTTTGCTGCATCTGTTCCAGGACGTGAAGCAGTGGTAGTCCTGGCGACTGACAAATAACATGGCCTCTTCAAAAGGCCTGAGCAAACGGCAGGTGTCACGCATGAGCTGCCACTGACTGACGTCAAAATTACACAGGGGAGTACTCCTGTCCGCTTCCATCATCAACAAATCGTTAAGGGCCTTTCTCTGTCTATACTGTCGGTCTAACATGTGGAGGCTGGAATTCCAACGGGTGGAAAAATCGCATATCAGCATGTGTTGGGGGAGGCCGTTCTGCCGCTGCAGCTCGAGGAGGGTGTGCTTGGCTTTGTAGGAATAGATAAAGTGCATGCACAGATTCCTGGTCATTTTTAGAATGTCTTGAAGATGGGTGGAAGACTTCAGGAAACTTTTGACAGATTGAACACGTGGCACATGGACCATGCCTCCTTGGTGCAGCGTGTACACCATGTTCCTCCCAGTGTCTGTCACCATGGTTCCTATTTTCATTTGGCGCAGAGAAAGCCAGGAATCGATTTCATGTTGCATGACGCGGAGCAGTTCCTCCCCTGTGTGACTTTGTTCGCCCAGGAAAACCAAGTGTAGAACTGCGTGACACCGCTGTGCCTTGCACATGTGGTATGATGGAGCAGCACTTAGACTTGGAGGCTGAGGTGGTGGTGGAGGAGGAAGCGGACATTGGCGCAAGAGCAGTAGTTTGACAACATGGAGGAGAAAGCGGCATCTCCTGTCCAAGTTGTTGGTGTGGCTGGACAGGAAGCACATTCACCCAGTAGACCGTAAAGGACATATACTGGCCCTGACCATAGTTACAGCTCCACATGTCCGCACTGCTGTGCACCTTGGAAGAAGCTGATAAGCTCAAGGACTGGCCCACCTTCTGTTCTACTTATTTGTGCAGGGCTGGTACTGCCTTTTTGGAAAATAAATTATGGCTTGGAACTCTCCACCTCAGCTAGGCACAAGCCATTAGTTCTCTGAACGGTGCAGAGTCCACCACTTGGAAAGGGAGGGACTGCAGTACCAACAACTTGGACAGGAGCATTGTCAGCTTCTGCACCTTAGGATAGTTGGACGCATACTTTTGTCTCTTGGCCATCACCTCATTGAATGACTGCTGGCGCCATGAGTGGCGAGGAGTAGGAGCATCTGGTCTGGGAGATGATGGCAAAGACAAAGAGCTCCCTTCAGCAGAGGTGGTGGAGCCGTGACTGGTGGCAATGGCATGCATACCACTGGGCACAGCCGATGCTGTTGCTGCGGCAGCAGGATCTACCACCACATCAGAGACACGTTTCTCCCAAGCCACTTGATGGTGACGCTGCATGTGTTGACACAGGGCCATGGTGCCAATGTTAGCTTACTGGCCACGCTTCAGTTTATGCTCACAGATTCAACATATACATATGTTTGGCTCCTCTGGTGTCTTGGCAAAAAACTGCCACACCGACCTCGCACTGCTGCCACCCTGCTGACTCACGGCCACAGCACCGACTTGCTGGCTGCGCCGCTGTCTGACGCGCAAGCTGACACCCTCTTCTCCCAACGATGATGATTAAGCCCTTGCTTCACCCGGCTCCCAAGTGCGATCGGCTATATTGTCATCGATTTGTGTTTGCCCGTCACTGCTATCCTCCTCAAGGTCTCATTGCAAGCCTGACTGCTTGCAAAACCTCCTGGCCACTTCCAAATCACACTTTCCGCCAAACGCAAAAGCAGCGATGCTGCCCCACCTTTTTCGCTCCAAGTAGCTGCGACTGTCCTCAAAAGGTTCGTCCTCGCTGTATAGTGCCTGACCCAGCCCACAAGAGATTCTGCTGAGGGAACCAAAGGGGACAGAGGCGGTTGAGATAGGTGAGGCCGCTGACCCCCTCCCGGGCCATGCCAACAAAGGGGTTGTGTTGACTTTCCACCAACCTTGCTGGGTTGTCAGAATCATCTGGGGGAAAAAATGGATGACCAAAAAACCCAACCAACAACCCTTGGGTTGCGGGTCAACACAGGGCCGCAGATGACCCGGCAGTTTTGGCCTCACCAAGTCACCCTCTGCCGCACGTCCCCTTGCGTGTTGGGAAACCTTGCCTCTCCGGGAACGTAGTGCCACTGCCATTCACATGTGAAGGCCGCCACCTCCTGTCTACAACTTTTGATAAAAAATTTACAGACTCTGTTTAATGAAGATCTCTGTATATGATAAATACACACCCTGTATTTGACTTCAAATGAACCCACTGACAGGCTTGAATAACCCTTGAATATTAAATGTGCTCCAGAAATGACCAGAAGAAATTTAGTCGTATATGGGGGAGAAAAACACACTGTATTTTACTACAAATACACCCACTAACATCAGGTTTAATTAACCCTTGGATATGAAATGCGCTCCAGAACTGGCCAGAAGAAATTTAGTCATATATGGGGGTGAAAAACACGCTATATTTCACTCCATATAAAGCCACTAACAACAGGCTTAATTAACACTTGGATATTAAATGCTCTCCAGAAATGAACAGATGAAATTTAGATGTCTATATGGGGGTAAAAAACCAAGTGGACCAGTAACAGGCTTGAGAAATCCTTGGATATGAAATTCCCTACTGAAATGAACAGGTGAAATTTAAATGTATATGGGGCAGAATTCGACCCACCCTGGATTTTATCCCCTTAACGACCTTGGACGCATGCATAACACCTTAATTATTGCGACCGACAGGTCGCAATAACTAAGGAAGACACAGGAGAAACGATCTCCTCCTGCGTCTCTGTCGGTGACAGCAGAGCACGATCGTGCGGCTGCTGTGTGCTGACAGAGAGCACAGAAGGCATAGAATGCCTTCCGGGTTGTCTGTGACGTCACGAAGCCCGGCCGTGCCCTGTGGGTACGGCCCGGTATCATGACTGACACTTGCTATAGGAATCACTACACAGCAACAAGCTGTGTAGTGATTCCTATTGAATGAGAGATCTAAAGATCACTCATTCAAATCCCATATGAGGAAAAGAAAAAAAAAAAAGTGAAAAAGTAAAAAAAAAGTGAAAAATAAGTAAAACACAAACACGAAAAATAAAATAAAAAACACGTACACCGCCCTTTTCCCCTTTACAAACACCAATCGCCCCAAAAAAGATAAAAAATAAATAAAGTACCCATATTTGTAAACGCTGCTTGCATAACGACCTACCCTATAAATCTATCATGTTAATTTACCCGTATTCACACTGTAAAAAAAAAAAAAAAAACAATCACAGATTTAAGATTTTTGTTCATCCCACAGCACATAAAATGGAATAAAAAGCGATCAAAAATTCCTATAAACGCCAACATTGTGCCAATTAAAACGTCAGTTCATCCCGCAAAAAAAAAAAAAAAAAGTTATGGCTCTCAGACTATAGCCATGCATAAAGATTCTTTACACACTAAAAATACTTTTTTTTAAAAGTGCTTCAACATAAAAAAAACTATATGAATTGCGTATCGCCGTAATCATATCGACTCACAGACTAAATTTAACTTATCACGGATACTGCATGGTGAGTGCTGTTAAAAATAAAAATAAAAAACACTACTAGGAGTGAGGTATTTTCTTCACCCTGCCTTCGAAAAAAATGGATTTAAAACTGATCAAAAAGTCTTGTTCCCCCAAAACTGATACCAATAAAAACGTCAACTCATCCTGTAAAAAACAAGCCTGTACACAGCTCTGTACACAGAAAAATAAAAAAGTTATGGCTCTCAGACTATGGCAATGCAAAAACGTGTTTTCCTGTTTGAATAACAGTGTTTTTATTGTATAAAAGCAGTAAAAAATAAAAAAATATATACAAATTGGGTATCGCTGTAATCGTATCGACCTGCTGAGTAAAGCTAGCTTGTCATATCTAACGCAGAGTGACCGCTATAAAAAATAAAAATTAAAAACACTACCAGGATTGCTGCCTCACAAAAACCTTAATAAAAAGTGAACAAAGCATCATATGCACCCCATAATGGTACCAATAAAAGCATCAATTCACCCCACAAAAAACAAGACACTAAACAGCTCTGCACACAGCAAAATAAAAAAAGTTATGGCTGTCAGAATAGGACAACATAAAAACATATTTTTTTATAGACATATTTCTATTGTGTATAAGTAATAAAACATAAAAAAACTATATAAAATCTATATCATTGTAATTGTACCGACCCCCATAGTAAAGTTATCCACTCATTTAAACTGCACGGTGAACGCTGGCCCAATGCTAAAAAAAACTATGGAACACCTGTGCACCCAAAATGCACAATACAGCCCTATATGAGATCCATGAGGGGTGTTGAATCTAAAATGGGGTGACTTCTGGAAGGTTTCACCTATTCTGGTACTTTGGGGGCTTTGCAAATGCGACATGGCCCCACCAAAATCTGCGCTCCAAAAACCAAATAGCGCTCCCTCCCTTATACGCCCTGCCATGCGCCCAAACAGCAGTTTACTATATTTACTATTTTGCCTTAGGCAAACTTAAACTCTATCAGTTCTTAATGTATAAAACACTAAAACGTAACTTTTATTATGTATAACACTTAACCTCTATACACACTATTTAAAAACCTGATTTCTAACCTCTCAATTTATCTCTTTCTACTTCTGAAGGAATAACTCCTTTTCTATTCTCAAGTCTGGTGGAACACCACCTATTAACAGGAGAACCTTATATATACAGTAATTTACTAAATCCAATAAGGGATCCAAAGCATCCTACTTGGGCAGTCATCCCTAATCTGATGGGCATAAAACATATAAGGTTTCCTTGTGATACCCTCTGCAGCGGGTGACACTGTAGACAGAGGTGAGAAATCACAATTTAAAATGTCATGCCTGACCTCCCCAACATGTTTCACCAGCTAAACTGGCTTCATCAGGGGTTAGAGGTCCAGTCCCATGTGGTCTAAGCTCATTTCCTTTTATATCATGTTAGGTACACACCCTATTCAGGTGCTCACCAATTAGCCATCAGAGAATCCACAAAACCCATTCCCCCATTTACTCTCCTGCATGCATACTCATACTATGTGCTGCCGCTGGTGCTATGTTCTTATGAACAACATTGCTCAGACAGGTTCACCATCTCCATAGCGGGCTTGCACCCTATCTTACCATGCCGCCCGCGCCCGCGTACTGTATCAATGGAGATATCTGCCCTGACTGTGATGGACTTCCGTCCAATTTCTCTCATATTATTGCATCTGCGTGGCTCACCTAGAACGGACTAAGCAGAATAGGTGTTACATTTTACAGCACACTACTAGCTTTATCACTTCTCATGAACCTTTTCTCTATGTCTAAGATGCATATTCATTGGGAATACATACTCCATTGTACTATACACTATTGTCTTAGTCTCTTTCCATAAACCACTTCTCCTCTGTATCTAATATACACATTCATTTTAATAAAGCTACAGGCCCTATGGTTCGCCCGCCCCCCCCTCCCCCTGCAACTTCACCCACCTTCCCCATTAAACATTCTTTCTTACAGGTCACACCTAATTCATTACGTTACAATAGGAGTATGCAGTAATGTTAGTACATTCATGCTCTATTGTATTTGCATACATTTGTATTGCATATATTGTATTTAAAGTTAGCACAAAATCTACGCAGTGAGTAGAAACAATAAATGTATACATAAATAGATGTATACATAAATAGATGGTAATCTACTCCCGAGCTGCGTCTCGTCATATCAACGTAAGTGTATATATTATATGATTCAGTTGCTAACAAACTCTTCATGGCACAGAAAACAATATACATATATCCCAATTTGTTAAATAGAAACTGTGGCCTCATGTGATCAATACCTATGTGGTGAACTTGTCTGAGGAATGTTGTTTATAAGAAGATTGGAAGATTGGAAGTGTCAGATCACTTGATGTGACGACACTTGGGGGTTATCTAACCCTAAATTGGGGACCACCTTACCCCATATCATGTTTTTAGACTACACGGGTAAGTCGATATATCTCTTTTCTTATTACAAGAGACATACCTGTGAATGGAGATGGTACATTTGAGGTACAGTCTCTAAAATTTCCCTTTTTACAGGTGTAATTAACCTTTCTAAGTGTGCCTTTCAGCCATACTAGTCCCCTGAGGAATATTGGCAATACGAAACATGTTGGGACTTAAGCACTACTAAAAGGATTGTCTATTATTAAGCAACTAATCATTCCTCATTAGACGTATTTTGTTATTTATATAGGGGAATTTTTGTAGATTTTTGTAGTAGGAGTATAGTGTAGATAGGGTAAGGTACGAGACAGGACCGTCCTTACGGGACAATTATCCTGTATATACACTAGGGTGAGTTTAGGACTTGTAGTAGGTCTTTTTTCTTCCTATATATATTTTTTCTTCCCCTTTGTCCCCCCCTTTTTGTTTCCCATTAGGTATAATAGTCTGACAGTATTTAGAGTTTTTTGTATTTTAATTATTCTTAATAAAAGGTATATTTTAATTGTTTACACCCTCCACGTATTTCTAGCTATAAATTTCGGTGTTTACATTAGTGGTCATTGATTTTCCACTTTCATATTGAGTCTTTCTTTGACCATTAAACCTGTCTGACCCACAGATTAAAAAGTGATGGGAAAAGGAGTCTTTGAACCACCATTTTAGTTGAACTGGACATTGACTATACCTGTTCTGTACCACAGTATGATAATTAAACCTGTCTGACCTCCAGATTAAAAAGTGCCGGAAAAAGGAGCCTTGAACCATCATTTTATTTGAACTGGACATTGACTATCCCTGTCCTGGAATGCAGCATGACCCTTCAACCTGTCTGACCCACAGATTAAAAAGTGCTGGGAAAAGGAGTCTTTGAACCACCATTTTAGTTGAACTGGACATTGACTATACCTGTCCTGGGCCACAGCATGAGCACCAAACCTGTATGACCCCCAGATTTAAAAAGTACCGGAAATAAGTGTCTTTTAACCACCATTTTAGTTGAACTGGACATTAACTATATCTGTCCTGTACCACATTATAACCATTAAACCTGTCTGACCCACAGATTAAAAAGTGCTGGGAAAAGGAGTATTTGAACTACCATTTTAGTTGAACTGGACATTGACTATGCCTGTCCTGGACCTCAGTATGACCATTAAACCTGTCTGACCCACAGATTAAAAAGTGCTGGGAAAAGGAGTCTTTGAACCACCATTTTAGTTGAACTGGACATTGACTATACCTGTTCTGTACCACAGTATGACCATTAAATCTGTCTGACCTCCAGATTAAAAAGTGCCAGAAAAAGGAGTCTTTGAACCACCATTTTAGTTGAACTGGACATTGACTATGCCTGTCCTGGGCCACAGCATGAGCTCCAAACCTGCATGACCCCCAGATTCAAAAGTGCCGGAAAAAGGAGTCTTTGAACCACCATTTTAGTTGAACTGGACATTGACTATGCCTGTCCTGGGCCACAGCATGAGCCCCAAACCTGCATGACCCCCAGATTCAAAAGTGCCGGAAAAAGGAGTCTTTGAACCACCATTTTAGTTGAACTGGACATTGACTATACCTGTCCTGTACTGCAGTATGACCATTAAACCTGTCTGACCCACAGATTAAAAAGTGCCGGGAAAAGGAGTCTTTGAACCACCATTTTAGTTGAACTGGACATTGACTATACCTGTCCTGGGCCACAGCATGAGCCCCAAATCTGCATGACCCCCAGATTTAAAAAGTGCCGGAAATAAGAGTCTTTTAACCAACATTTTAGTTGAACTGGACATTAACTATATATGTCCTTTACCGCATTATAACCATTAAACATGTCTGACCAATAGATTAAAAAGTGCTGGGAAAAGGAGTCTTTGAACCACCATTTTAGTTGAACTGGACATTGACTAGACCTGTCCTGGGTAACCAACATCTGATCAAGTCTTCCTGTACATCCCTTGTACAATTCAGAGGAATATTTGTATCAGCTATTTTGTACATGCCAGTTTTTTAGTAGTTTAATTCTAGAAAACACATTTTTAAAATAGGATGGAATCCCACCACGTCTTTGTTTCTCTTTTTTTTAATTGTATTAAATGGGTTGTCTCGATACAGGGATTACTAGCTATTTTAAAAAACTTGAAAAAAAAATCATTTGAAATAGTGTCCTTTAAACAGTGTCCTACCTTTTCCCGGGTTTTACAGCACCTCACTCTTGAGCCCCTTTTTGAAATTTAAGAACAAATTCTGTTAAACCAAAAATTTTTTTTTTTAAAGATGACCATTTCTTTTGGAAAGAATGTGAAGTACCGGCACAATGGGTTGACCAGGAAATTTTGGGGCCACAACACGCAAGATCCAGACTGATTCTCTTGATGAAAGCAAATGATCCACATTATCGTGGAAAGCCGATGCTTTCCTCTTAATGACTCTCCAGCTGTGCTGAAGGTCCGCTCAGATAGACCTGGCGCGGGGCAGAAAACACCTCAAGGGTGGCGAGCGAGATCGGGCCATTCATCCTTTTGGAAATCAAAGTCGACGGGTTGGGAACATACCAAAAAAACACGTTTGGACGCAGATACGTGCACCATGATTTTAAGCCGGTCTCTGTGTGTCGTATGTGTGCCCTGCATTACATACGTCGGTAAGGTGGCAAGTAAGGATTTTCAGAGGTTAGGGAGACAATTAAACACAAATTTAAAAACCAGCACGTTTTTTAGGTTGATCTAAAATTTTCCGATCACTAGGTTGGGATTGCGTTGGCTATCGAGATCGATCGATAGTCATGTGGGGCCGCTATCGAAAAGGGTTTTTTTCGATAGTGAGCATCGATTATGGCCGGGCCCAAATTAAAGTCTAGGGAGAGCAAAAACCCCTTTCATTATTACACCCAAAACAAGGCTGAGAAGCTGAAATTAAATCCACAACAGTAAATGGATACGTGCTACATCTTAGGCAACACACTTAGGTTATAAAAGTCACAGAAAAAAAGGCACAGACCTTTTTACTATCCCGCTTGTACCACACCCTCCCCTTTAAAACCTGCATCACCCAAAATTAAAAAGTGCCAAAAGGGCAGTAGATTTGAACCATCTGTTACTTGAACGGGAATTGAATATCCCTTCCTGGAACCAGCATAGCCCCAAACCGCATCCCCCCACATTTAAAAAGGCCAAAAAAAAGGGAGTCTTCAACCACCATTTTATTGAACTTGACATTGACTAACCCCTTCCTGGGCCACACATGAGCCCAAACCTGAAAGACCCCACTTTTAAAAAAGTCCCAAAAAAAGAGTCTTTAAACCCACCATTTTATTTCACTGGACTTTGATAACCTGTCCGGGGCCACAGCATGACCCCCAAACCTGCGGGACCCCCACATTTAAAAAGTCCCGGGGAAAAAGGAGTCTTTTCAACCACCATTTTGTTTCACGGGACTTTGACTAACCGTCCGGGCCCAAAAGGGCCCCCAAACCTCATACCCCCACTTTTAAAAAGTGCCGGAAAAAGGAGTCTTTCAACCACCATTTTATTTTTCACTGACATTGCCCAACCTGCCGGGGCCACACATAGCCCCAAACCTCATGACCCCAAAATTTAAAAAGGCCGGAAAAAGGAGTCTTTCAACCACCATTTTATTTCCTGGACATTGACTAACCCCGGGGCCACAGCTGAGCCCCAAACCTGCATGCCCCCCCACAAAAAAAAAGTGCCGGAAAAAGGAGTCTTTCAACCACCATTTTAGTTAACTGGACATTGACTATACCTGTCCTGGGGCCCGCATGAGCCCCAAAACCTGCAGACCCCCAAAATCAAAATGCCGGAAAAAGGAGTCTTTGAACCACCATTTTTATTTGAACTGGACATTGACTATACCTGCCTGTACTGCAGTATGACCATTAAACCGTCTGACCCCAGAATAAAAAGTCCGGGGAAAAGATTTTAACCACCATTTTAAGTTGAACGGGACTTTGACTATAACCTGTCCGGGGGCCACAGAATGAGCCCCAACTGCATGACCCCCAGATTTAAAAAGTCCCGGGAAATAAAGTCTTTTAACCAAACATTTTAGTTGAACTGGACATTAACTATATTGTTTCCTTTCCCCGCATTTAACCATTAAACCTGTCTGACAAATAGTTTAAAAAAGTGCGGGGAAAAGGACTTTAAACCCCCCAAATTTTATTTGAACTGGACATTGACTAGACCTGTCCGGGGTAACCAACATCTGATAAAAGTCTTCCCTGTACATCCCTTGTACAATTCAGAAAGGAATTTTTTTGTATCAGCAATTTTCATGCCAGTTTTTAGTAGTTTAATTCAGAAAACACATTTTTAAATAGGATGGAACCCCACCACTCTTTTTTTTCTTTTTTTTTTAAATTTTTTAAATTAAATGGGTTGTCTCGATACAGGATTACTAGCATTTTAAAGATCTTGAAAAAAAAAGTCATTTGCAATATGTGCCATTAACATGTCCTACCTTTTCCCGGGTTTTGACAGCACCACACTCTTGAGCCATTTTTTGACAATTGTGAAGAACAAATTCTGTTAGAAACCACTTTATTTAGAAAGGACCTTAGTATACTGCATTTCACAGCAAAATGCCCCCAAAAATTCAAAACATGACCCTTGAGCCACTTTGACAATTGTGAAGAACAAAATGCTTTAGAAACCACATTATTTAGACTAGGACCTTAATAGCTGCATTCACGCAAAATGCCCCAAAAAATTCCAAAATCCCCCTTGATCACTTTTGACAATTGTGAAAACAAAGTTGTTAAAAACCAAATTTTTTTAGAATAGGACCTTAGTTTTTGCGCATTTCAAAGCAGCATGCCCCCAAAAAAATATAAAAAACTTCTCAGCCCTGAAAAAAATTGTGAGGGAGAAATCCCACTTAAAGCCACATTTCTTTTCCCAAAAGGGACCATGATTATAGCTGATCTCACAGCAACATGCCCCCAAAAAAAATTATATAAGATTTCTCAGCCACTATTAAAAATTGTGAGGAGAAATGCCACTTAAACCACATTTCTTTTCCCAAAAGGGACCATATTAAGCTGTATCTCACGCAACATGACCTCAAAACCATTGACAACGCAAAAATTCTAAAGATAAAGTGAGAAAATGGAATACGGTTTGCATAAAACTTGCTGTTTTTTTACAGCCCGCCACACCCCCCCAAACCACAAAATGATTTTTTTGGAACGAGAATAAAAATTCAAGAGAAATTTAATTTTAAAAAACATTTTTTCAAAGGACCATTTCTTTTTAAAAGGGAATTGAAGTAGATCGGCAACAAAGGGGGGTGCCTCGGCAATTCGGCCACAACACACAAATCCTGCCTGATTCATCTTGTGAATGAAAAACATAAACTTTATCTTGGGGAAACCCGAGGCGTTTTCTGTAATGACCCCCTCCACGGCTGAAGGCCGCTCTGATATGATGCGGCTGCTGGGCAACAACCCCTTATGGCGTGGCGATGGCTCGGGCCCCATTCACCTTTTTTGGAAACCAGAAGTCATTGGGTCCGGAAACACATCCAAAAACATCGGTTTTTGAGACGCAGCTAGTCGTGCATCATATTTTAAGCGGTCTCTGGGGTTTTGGGATGTGTCCCTGCATTACATGCGTTGGTGAGGGGTAATAAAATTGCCAGGGGTCACCCATTAGGCTTCTGCCACTTTGCCTCTGTCTCCGCGGGGCGGCTATTTGGCACTCCACTGCGTCACTCGCTGATGTTTTTCCCCCACCGTGAAATTTGAAGAACGGAAGCAGCCTAAACAATGCTCCAGCTGATCAATCAGAAAGTCTCCATTTCCTGCTTTTTTTCTCTCTTTTTGGGTGGGGGGAAGGAAAGTGCTGATTTTGGTTTTGTACCGGGGATCCGGGAGGAGGCCACGAGTAACTGTTGTTCATTTTAAAGGGCCCAAAGCGAGGATCTGTTGGAGGAAATGGCTCCAAGCACCTGTGAAGATAGCCTTGATTTCCCAACCTCGGGATCGAGGGGCACTGAAAACTATTTTCTCATTTTCCTCAAATTCGCGCCAACCTCTTCCAAGGCAGGGACGCGGTAACGTCGGTGTCTGGGAATACCCCTTCCCCCCCCTCCTCCGCTTCCCCCCGGCACACTTCAACACGCCCGATTTTTGGCCAAAAATGATGCACCCTGAGAGCGATGCCCGCCTTGCACTACCCCTGGCCCCCGAACCACTGCCTAATAAAACCCATAAAATTTGAAACTGTCGGGCCTTGTGGATTGACCGGAGAGAAAGGTTTCCGTGTCCCCATCTGTGCCGCCCTCCTCCGTTGCTGGGGGACCTGATGTTTCAGAGGTTAAAAACGTCTTCCAGAAAAAAGACCACCACAATGCTCATGCTGACAAGGGCTTTGTCCGCCTGACCATTTGGTGGCTTTTTTTCAAAACTGGCAAGGAGGGGCAGGCTCTTTCACCTGCCTCCACTCTGGGTGGCTCAACACCCCGAGGTCCGCCCCGCTGCTTGTCAGCCATTTTGTCACTTTGATTTGGGCGTAATGGTATTGTCTGCTGCACAATCGCGGGAGCATGTGGAGGGGGAATTCCGGGTTCCCCATGCAACAATGGCGGGTTGATGGGGAGGAAAGGCGATGCTGCAAGCACCAGGCGGAAAACGAAGCGGGGTGCAAAACGGCAAAAACGCGAACTCAACCTCGAGCCTTCCTCAGCAGGCATCCAACCCGGTAGGCTTTAGAAATTTCGGACCAGGTTCATGACATGTGCCAGGAAGGGATTCTCCCCACCGATCTTAAGGGGGCGGCCAGCAGATTTCGACCGTTTTTCGCACACCACCTTCCCGGCACAAGGGTTCTTGTCACCCAGCCAGCGCTCGGTTCCGTTGCGGAGACCCCCACAGCTCCAACCTGTGTTGGACGTCTCCAAGACAGATTAATTTCAACAGGGCCCTTTGGTTTCTCTGGGTACGTGATGCCACCAAGGACCTTGGGGAAAAAGCCCTGCAACATCCCTGGGGTTTGAAAGCGTGCGCCGAGCCTGAAGCCACCGTCACCACCAAGACATCCACCCACTCACCCAGGACTTCAAAAAATATAGCGGGCCTTTGGCTTCTTACAGTCCATGTGTCGGTGGCAAGGGACTTTTCCGCCAGATCAACACGCATTTAAAATTTTAGATGACACGTGGCTGGCCAGGGCAGGGGGTGCTTTTCCCGGGAAAAATCCGCTCGGCACTGGTATGGGGGGGGGCAAGGCCATGACGTGGCGGAACCCATCTGTGTCCACCAACGGAAAGGGAACATTTCCAAAAACCAAAAGCCTGGCAATGCCGACATTCCCGGCTTTTGCTTTTTGGGGTGGGTTTGGGTTAAAGTGTTTCTTTTTGCTCCAAACCTGGAAGACAAAGGCTGGCTGCTAGACCTTCCGCTGACGGGGATCAGGTGTCAAACTGGCGGAAGGAAAGGTTGGATTGTCTCTGGGGTTTCGGTGGGACCGGCGACGGGGGGAGGCTGAACGGAGGGGTGACCCTGACCCGACTCTGAAGACATGGGCAGCTGAGGAACGCTTTGGGGGTGGCGGAGGAGGAGAAGCGGGGAAAAAGGGGTTGACAGGGTTGGAAGCCCGGCTCGTGTGGCCTTTTTTTTTGGGCCAAGTTTTCCCTCCATTTCAAACCCGCATTCAATGCATGGGCTAACATGTTGGTGGGGTTAAACACCTAAATTTTTTTGCCTCTACTGATGCTTTATGGCAAAGGGGGCATATACATCGCTGGGGAATCAGAGGGGTTGCCAAAGAAGCTAGGGCGAAGGCAGGACCTTTTTTAAGGGGATAAGCGAGGAGCGGGGGTTTTCCCCTCCGTGGCTGGCGGAATCATCTCAGCGGCTTTTGCGACCGCCCTCTCCCTTTTTGAGGGGGGACCCTATGACAATCCTATTTCCTTCCCCCCCTCTCCAGGATGAACGCCGGAAGCAAATTCCTGAAAGACCCGTTGGTCCGCAATGTCTCATCAAACAATCAACACAGGTACTTGGTCGCCTACATTTTGCATCCAGGAAAACTGGGGCTCAAGCAAGAGGCTGCAAGGCTTGCCGACCCCCGGGGGTTTTTTCCTTTGACCGGCTTCCTTCTCCCCCTGATGGCTTTATAACTGGGCGTCAGAGCAGGGCAAAAAACATCCTCCTTGCCTCTTGTTTTTTAAAAATGCTTCTGACCCCAACCGCAATTTTTTCACAAGAGGCTTAGAAAATGGATTTTCTACAGTGGTGGGTACACGATTTTCCCTTTTGGGGGGTGGCCTTTCCTGTTGGACAATGCTGAGATGCTTTTTTGACACATTTGGGGGCCGTGACTTTGGGAATGAAGGGGGGATCGCTGGTCCGGTTGCTTAAACCACGGAAGAACAGATTGGGGACGCTGTTCGTTACTGAGATTTACAGGGCCCGACCCTCGAGGACAGGGCCGATGGTCCGCAACCACATCCACTGGCTTTCTTGTTGTCGGCCAGCACGAAGGACACCTTCTCCGTACCTCTACCTCCATGTCCCTACCCCCCCTTTGCTCGCTTACCACCTCATTTCGCTCCATGTTCAGAAAGATAAAAAATTTGAGAAGGTATGGAAGAGTTTTTTGGGAAAATCTCTTATTAAAAAGACGGCAAATCACAGCATTCTTAAATCCCTCTAATTTCCTACAGCCAACCCTTTTAAAAAAAAAAGTTCTTGCAAACCTTGAAATGCGGGGCTGGTGGAAAAACCGTAAACAAAAACAAATTTTCCCTTCATCCCCCGGGATTTTACAAATGCCCCGTAGGACTAGAATTGGGAATTTTCAACAAAATATCATACAAGTGCGCTATCGCGCAAACTGAGATTCAATGACCCCAAAAAAACTATTCAAAGTTACACGGATAAATTGTTTTTTTTTGAAGCAAAGAAAAACGAGAACATTGCTAAAAATTTTTCTATCAGAATTGGCGTACAACTGGGGTTTTTGAAAAAACAGGGCCGCACCACGTGCAAAAACAGCTCTTTTAAAAAAATATTCGAAAAAAAAAGGTATTTTTTTTCACCTATCAAATAAACCTCGGTGACTACAAAATTGATGTATTCAAATTTAATGCAAGGGGGCTCATGAACAAAATGGCCTGCCCAAAGTGAAAAAAAAAACCTATCTAAATGTAACGGATAAAAAAAGGTATTTTTTTTCACCTATTTAAATACACCTGCGGTGACGACAAAATTGCTGTATTCAAATTTTAAATGCAAGGTGGATCAGAACAAAGCGGCCTGCGCCAAAATGAAAAAAAAAAACCAATCTGAAATGTATACGGGTAAAAAAAAGGTATTTTTTTCACCTATCAAAATACACCGCGGTAAAGACAAAATTGCTGTATTCAAATTTAAAAAACAAGGTGGCTCTATGGGCAAAGCTGGGCCCGCCCAAAGAAAAAAACACCTACGAAATGTTACGATAATAAAAGTGGAGTTTTTTACCTATCAAATCACCTCGGGACACAAAATTCGTATTAATTTTTAAAGGCAAGGGGGCTCTATGGACAAACTGGCCCGCCAAAATGAAAAAAACACCTACTGAAATGATACGGATAATAAAGTGGAGTTTTCACATATCAAATACACCTGCGGTGACTACAAAAGCGAAATTTAAATTTAAGTGCAAGGTGCTCTATGGACAAAGCTGGGCCCGCCCAAATGAAAAAAACACCCATCGAAAAGATACGGATAAAAAAAGGGGTTTTTTTCTCCTACAAATACACCTGCTGCGACAAAATTGCTGTATTCAAATTTAAGGCAAGGTGGATCTAGAACAAAGCTGGCCTTGCCAAAGTGAAAAAAAAACACCCATCTGAAATGTAAAGATAATAAAAGTTTAGTTTTTCACCTATCAAAAACACCTGCGGGGACTACAAAATTGCTGTATTAAATTTAAATGAAGGTGGGTTATAACAAAGCTGGTCTGCGCCCAAAATGAAAAAAACACCTATCTGAAATGTATACGGAAATAAAAGGTATTTTTTGCACTATCAAATAACCGCGGTACTACAAAATTGCGTATTTAAAATTTAAGTGCAAGGGGGCTCATGGACAAAACGGCCCTGCGCCAAATGAAAAAAAAACTTACTGAAATGTATACGGATGATAAAAGTGGAGTTTTTCACCTATCAAATCACCTGCGGTGCAAAAATTCGTATTCAAATTTAATTTCAAGGTGGCTCATGACAAAGCGGCCCGCCCAAAGTGAAAAAAACCTTATCTGAAATTATACGGTAATAAAAGTGGGAGTTTTGCACCATCAAAAAACACCGCGTGACTACAAAATTTCTGTATTCAAATTTAAGTGCAGGCTCACAACATACAAGTTATATTTAAACCAAAAAACGGCCAAAAGTGTTAATAAAAACCCATTGCAATGCAGGGGCTAAAATCTAAACACAGTCGGGGGTGCACAAATTTTTACTCTCCTTTAAAGAGCCTGTTTCTGTCTTGGGGTTCGCCCCAAGCCCCCCCCCCCCCACCCCTCCTCCCTGGGGGGCTTGCAGGCTAGACTCCTTTTAAAATTCCACCCCAATAACTAAAATCTGCAAATCCCTAAAATACGTAATTCAATGTTTTCAACAAAGCATAGATTCTGTGTGAACAAATAGAAAATTTCGCTGAGGGGTTTTGACAAACCGAGCACACGTCCTGCTCTTTTGAGACACAGACACACACTGTCAGAACAGGAAGGGGTGTTTCAATTTTAAAAAGAGGGCCAAGTATTTTTCCCGCCAATCGCAACCATACAATCCCATTTAGATGTCGCACACCCCAAACTCACCCCCGCTCTATTCTGTAAACTATTTGCTGGCCGCCAAAAAGACAGGAAGGCGTGAAAAAGGCGCATATTAAAAGATTTTGCGCGATTTTAAACCCAAATTATCACGTGATCGAAAAAATCCCCTCAACATAAAAAAACCCGGCCGATTTTAACTTTGTCGATAATAATCGCTCAAAAAAAGCTCATCACAAAAACCTTATTTTTTATTCCATCAGATTTGGGATACTGCCCAATAGGGTCTTGGGATCCCTTTTTGATTTTGTTTAAAATTAATTTATATATAATTTTTTCCTGCTAATAGGTGTGTTCCACCAGACTTTTAAAAAAAAGGGGTTATTCCTTCAAAGTAAAAGGGATAAATTGGAAAGGGTTTGACACAGACATTTGTGGTTGAAATTAAGTTTATACATAATAAAATTACGTTTTAGTGTTTTATAGATTTAGAACTGAAGAGTTTAAGTTTGCCAATGCAAAAAGTAAATATTGATCAAAAGTCACTCCTCTGTTCTTTGCAGATTCCCTTTTTTTTTGGGGAAATATTTGACGAACAGCATTTACACCCACATTAGGGGATTTCCAACTTTGGAAGAAATTGTGTAATTAATTTTTAGTGCTTTTTTTTTCCCGGATTCCTTGTAAATATGAAACATTTTAAGCTAAAATTGCAGATTGCTGGAAAAAAATAATTTTTTAATTTTCGCAGCCTGATGCTAAAAATTATTTGTGAATCACCTGCGGAGTCAATATACTCACGGCACCCCCTGGATATATTCCTTAAGGGGTTTAGTTTACAATATGGGGTCATTTTAAAAGGGGGTTTTATTTGTTTTAGCACCCTTTGGGGGTTCTCAAACCTGAAATGGCGCCTAAATAAAATCGTATTGAAAAGGAGAACCCCCGATCTTAGGTGCTCCTCCATTTTGAGGTTTGGGGTTGAGCCAAATAGCGCACTAGGGGCCCCATATGGGATATCTCTAGAAGCGACAACCGGGGGAAAAGATTTTAAGGTGCATTTTTCTGGTCACTTTTTCCGAACAGTTAAAAAAATAAATATTGAAAAACTAAAAAAAAATGAAATTTGGAAATTTCACCTCCAAATTCCCTTTTTTCGCTCGAATTTCTGTGAAATCCTAAAGGGTTAACAAACTTCCTAAACACTGTTGTAAATACTTTAAGGGGTCTAGTTTCTTAGAAGCCATCATTTATGGGGGTATCTAACATGCAGGCCCCTTAAAGCCACACTAGAACTGGAGTGGTCCCTAAAAAAATGTATATTGCAAATTTTCTTGAAAATGTGAGAAATTAATACTAAGTTTCTAAGCCCCCAAAAGTCGTAAAAAAAAAAAAAGATATTTAAAAAATGATGCCAACCTATAGTGGACATATGGTAGATGCTAGTTATATACTATTTTGTGGTGAATAATTATCTGTCTTGCATGCAGAAATTTTGGAACTTTCAAAATGACTAATTTTTCCGAATTTTCTCAAAATTTTTTATATTTTTCACAAAGAAACAAGAATTGTATAGACCAAAATTTCTTACTAAACAGTCTCTGAATCACATGGATAAGTAAAAGTGTCAAAAAGTTATTCTCACATAAAGTGACATATGCCAGATTTCAAAAATAGGGTTGTGTCAGTAAGGCCAAAACTGGCTGGGTCTTTAAGGGGTTAATGGGAATCCCCACAAGCTAAAACAAAAAGATAACGGAAGAGGAGCAGTCTCTGATAAAAGCAGTTTCTTTCAGAATGTATCAGCAGACACAGAGCGCTGGTGAGCAACTGACAGACTTCTGGTGGTCTTCCCCCCCAATCGCTGATAAAAGCAATTTGCTTCGAGTGAGAGCTATTCAGCAGCAGCAGCAGACAGACGCTTATGTCGGGCACAACGAGAGAACTGTGAGGAGAGAGCCTGCCGTCCTTATTTATAGTGCTGTGATGTCACAGAAGCCCAACGGTCTGTGATTGGCTTCATGTCTGCACATGTCATTGAGGATGTTCCTTTCTTCCTTCCAGAGTTCTCTGCCCCATGTCACGCCATGTGCTTGTGGCCATTTTAGCAATAAAAAACACGCTTCGTTCCTGCGAATCACCCCAAACTTTTACTTCGTGCAGAACCGAAGATTTTCTGAAATTCTAAACGAATTCCACTTCATTAGAATCGAGTCGCCCATCACTAGCTGGCGTCAGTCATCTATTAACATGGCAAAAGTGCCCTTATGACGCAGCAACGAAAACAGTCGTGCTGAAGCAGAGTGTGGAAGCGAAAGTGTGAGCTAAGACCTCGATCCTTCCTCAGAAGACAGTCAAGACCTGGGTAGCGCTTGAGAAATTTCTGCCTCTACGAGAGTGCTTGCCCCTCCGGATGAGTGCGGACCAATTGAGCTTCACTTGGAAATGCTGGTGGTTGACGCTCCTGTTCCACCCAGGTGCCCTTTTTCTTGGCTTTCTTTTTCTCGTTTTACTCAACGTGCTGGAGGAAATTGTCTCTGTTCTTGGGGTGGCAAATGTGCTCCATACTCCATGTCCTCTGAATAACCTACATCTGTTCAAGTCTTCCTGTACCTCCCTTGTACAATTCAGAGGAACATTTGTATCAGCTATTTTGTACATGCAAGTTTTTAGTAGTTTAATTCTAGAAAACACATTTTTAAGATCGGATGGAATCCCACCACATCTTTGTTTCTCTTTTTTATTGTATTAAATGGGTTGTCTCACTACAGGGATTGCTAGCTATGTTAAAGATCTTGCAAAAACAAGTCATTTTGCAATATGTGTCCATTAACAGTGTCCTACCCTTCCTGTTTTTGACATCACCATGCCCCATAAAATTCAAAACATGACCCTTCGGCCACTGTTGACAATTGTGAAGAACAAATGTCTGTTAGAAACCACATTTTTTAAAATAGGACCTGCAGTATAGCTGTATTTCACAGCACCATGCCCCCAAAAATTAACTTCTCAGCCACTGTTAAAAATTGTGAGGGAGAAATGCCACTTAGAACCCACATATCTGTTCCAAAGGACCTTAATTATAGCTGCATCTCACAGCACCATGACCCTAAAATCATTGCCAGTGCTTAAAATTTTCATGAAGAAGTGAGTAAATGGAATACGTTTTTTTTCATGAAACCGTGTACAGTTGGTGTATTTTACAGTCTCCTAACCGCAAAACCAGTAAAATGACCTTTTGGGCACTCAGAATAGAAACTGCAGTAAGAAATGATTATTTTAAAAAAAGTTTTCAAGAGGACCACTTCTTTTGGAAGAGGAATGTGAAGTAGACCGGCATCTAATCAGTGACCTCGTCAATTGGTGCCACAACATCATCAGAGATCCACGCCTGATTCATCTTGATGAAAGTCAAACGATCCACATTATCAGTTGAAAGCCGGATGCGTTTGTCTGTAATGACTCCTCCAACTGTGCTGAAGGTCCTCTAAGAGATGACTCTGGCTGCTGGGGAGGACAACACCTCTATGGCGTGGTGAGCGAGCTCGGGCCATTCATCCATTTTGGATACCCAGAAGTCAATTGGGTCCAGAACATATCCAAAAACATCAGTGTTGAGACGCAGATAGTCATGCACCATGATCTTAAGCCGGTCTCTGTGTGTCGTATGTGTGCCCTGAGGTGGTAAATAAGGATTACCAGAGGTCACCCATTAGGCTTCTGCCACAAAGCTTGCTGCTGCCGCTACGGCTAATTGCTACTCTACTGCTGTCACGTGGCTGACGTTGTTCCACCGTGACATTTGAAGAACGTGAAGCAGATGCAACAGATGTCTCCAGTTGATCAATGAGCACGGTCTCCAATTCCTGCATTTTACTCTCAATTTGGGTGGGTGGAAAGAAAGTGCTGAGTTTCACTTTTTAATGGAGATTGAGGAGGGTGGCCATCCAGTAACTGTTGTTCATTTTCATGGCCTTAATGCGAGGATCAAGTTGGAGGAAATGGAGCATCCAAGCACTCATGTGAGAGGTGGAGCCTTGATTTCCCAATCCTCGGGGTCGAGGGGCACTAGTAAACTGATCTTCCTCATCTTCCTCCTCCGCCTCAAATCTGTGCCAACCTCTTTCCAAGGCAGGGACATCGGTAACGTCGGTGTCCAGCCATACCTCATCCTCTTCCTCCGCTTCCTCAACCTCAGCTTCAACACAGCACTCATTTGCCTCAGATGATGTACCCGAGAGCTGAGGTGCTGCCTTGAACCAGTCCTGGACCCCAAACTACCGCCTAACAAAGACTGATAAAGTTGTGAAACTGTTGGGCCTTCTGGATTCGACAGACAGAGAAAGGCTTCGTGTCCACATCTGTGTCCGTCTCCTCCTCCGTCGCTGGTGGGACCTGCTGTTGCAGAATGTCCCACACTTGTTCCAGAACTAAGATCACCACAATGCTCATGCTGACAAGAGCATTGTCCACACTGACCATTTTGGTGGCTTCTTCAAAACTCGCAAGGATGGTGCAGAGCTCTTTCACCTGCCTCCACTCTCGGTGGCTCAACACCCCAAGGTCTGCACCGCTGCTTGTCAGGCCATGTGTCTCCTTGTACTGCGTAATGGCATTGAGCTGCTGCACCAATCGTTGGAGCATGTGGAGGGTGGAATTCCAGCGTGTTGCCATGTCAACAATGAGACAGTTGACATGGAGGCCAAGCTGATACTGTAACGCAGCCAGTCGGGATGAAGCAGAGTGCGAATGGCGGAAGTGTGAGCTCAGACCTTCAGCCTTTCTCAGTAGGCAGTCGAGACCTGGGTTGTGCTTTAGAAATTTCTGGACGACGAGGTTCATAACATGTGCCAGGCAAGGGATGTGCTTCTGCCTACCGATCTTAAGAGCGGCCAGTAGATTTCGCCCGTTTTCGCACACCACCTTGTCACCCAGCCACCGCTCGGTCTCGTTGCGCAGAGCCATCCACAGCTCTTGACTGGTGTGTTGACGGTCTCCAAGACATATCAATTTCAACACGGCCTGATTTATCTGGGTACGTGATGCTACCTGTGGACATTGGGAGAAAGATCCCTGCACCATCCCTGTGGTTTTGAGGAGCGTGCGCTGAGCCTGAGAGCCACCGTCACCACCAGAGACATCCACCCAACTCACCCAGTGAGCTGTCACAGGGATATAGCGGCCTTGGTCGTGCTCACTAGTCCACGTATCGGTAGTCAGATGGACTTTGCCGGACACAGATACGGACAACGCGCTGCAGATTTTAGATGACAGGTGGCTGTCCAGGGCAGGGACGGTTTTTCTCGAAAAGAAATGCCTGCTTGGCATCTGGTATTGGGGGCAGGCAAGGGCCATGACGTGGTAGAACCCATCTGTGTCCACCAGACGGAAAGGCAACATTTCCAAAGCCAAAAGCCTGCCAATGCCGACATTCAGTCTTTTGGATTTGGGATGGTTTGGGTTAAAGTGTTTCTTCTGCTGCCACATCTGGTAAATGGAAGGCTGGCTGCTAGACTGGCCGCTGTACGGCGTGCAGGTGAAACTAGTGGAAAGAGAAGGGGTAGGCTGTGTTTCTGGTGGCGCTGGTGGTACTTGGGCGACGGTGGAGGCTGAAGCGGAGGCTGATCCTTGCTCATGCTGCTGAGGGACACGGGCAGCAGAAGAACGCTTGGTCTTAGAAGTGGCGGAGGAGGAGGTGGAGACAGAGGGACTTGTGTGACCGTCCTCTCCCTTTTTGAGGCGGAACCCGTACTGACACTACCCCATCGTCTTCCTCCTCATCCAGTGATGAAGTGCTTGCAAGCAAATTCTGCTAAAAGACCACGTTGGATCCGCAATGTCATCATAATCAGCACAGGTGTCTTCCTCGTCCTGACATTCTACATCCTGGAGCTGCGGGCTACAAGCAACAGGTACTGCAAGGCGTTGCTAACCGCTCGGGATTTGTGGCGACTGACCGGCTTTCTTCTCCTCCTCTGATGGTATCAGCAATTGGGTGTCAGAGCAGACTAAATCATCCTCTTTGGCTTCTTGTTCTTTTGAAATGCCTTCTGACCCCAACCGTATTGTGTCATCAAAGAGGTCTTCAGAAAGTGGATTATCCACAGTGGTGGGTACACGAGTTGACATTTGGGCTGCCTTCGCTTCAGGTTGGATGGATGCTGACGATGATGATGATGATGACATTCGTGGCCGTGACTGGGAGGACGAGGAGGTAAAACTACTGGATGCAGGTTGCATTAACCACTGAAGAACAGATTGGCGACGCTGTTCATTACTGAGATTCACAGGGCCCTGAGATTCACAGCGATGACAGGCCTGACGGTCCTGCAACCGACGAAACGCTGGCTTGCGTGTTGTCACCAGCACTGGAAGGAACATCTTCTCTCGTACCTTGACCTCCATGTCCTACACCCCTCTTTGCTCGCTTACCACCTGCAGTTCGCTCCATGTTCAGAAAGATAAAAATGTAAAAGGTATGGAAGAGTTTTTCACAGTCTCTTATTGAGAAACTATACTGCAAAGACAGCAAATCACAAGTATTCTTAAATCCCTCTAATTTCCAACAGCCAACTAGGATTAGAAACAGAATTGTTTCTATCAAATATCTGTGAAATGCGGTCTGGTGGAAAAACTGTAACACCAAATCAAGAGTGTTCTTCCTTCAGTCCCTGAGATTTACAACTGCCCAGTAGGACTAGCAATTGATGGTTTTCAACAAACTTTCATACAAGTGCATGATTTGCGCCAAACTAAGACGCACTGAATGAAATAGAAGTATTAAAAAGTTATATGGATTACATATGGCGGTTTTTGCATCACTGACAACAGGCATCAGTTGCTATGAACTATCTATAAACCAATTTGCGTACAAGTACATGATTAGCGCCAAACTGAGACGCACTGAGTGAAATAGAAGTATGTAAAAGTTATATGGATTACATATGGCGGTTTTTGCACCACTGACAACAGGCAGAAGTTACTATGAAATATCTGTAACCCAATTTGCGTACAAGGGGGCTATTGGCAAAAAACTGGGACGCACAGACACCAATAGAAATACAAAAACAAAAGGGACAATTTCACCTCAGGTGGGAGTTCTGCTGGCCAGAAAGTGTTAAAAAAAATGCTGTTTCCATGTGAATTCAGGATAGGAGAGACTAGGCTGCACAATATACACCCTCCTTTCCTACCCCCCCCCCACCCCCACCCCCCTTGGCTGCACACAGTACTAGATTTCTTTACAAGTCTCTCTCTAACTAAATCAGAACTTAAATTCTCTAATCTAACTATATCCTAAGCTTCACAGCTACAAGGATGGTTTTCTGCATAAAAGAAGACTGCCTATCTGAGCTGTGACAACAGCTATTGGGACAGGCAGTCAGACGCGTTGCTCGTAGTGAGATCGGTGAGAAATGAGGCTGAACAGGAAATGGAGTCACATACATAAAATGAGGTCATGTGATTTTTGCAGCCAATGAGATCCATACATCGCCCAATCATGACGTACACCCAGCTCACCCTGCTCTATGCTATTCTCCGTTTGGATGACCGCTAGAGATGGGCGAATTGATTCTAACGAAGTGGAATTTGTTTAGAATTTCAGAAAAACTTCGGTTCTGCACGAAATAGTAGTTTGGGATAATTTGCGGGAATGAAGTGTGTTTTGTATTGCTAAAATGGCCGCAAGCACATGGCGTGACATGCGGAAGAGTACTCTGGGAAAAAGAAAGGAAGACCCTCAATGACATGTGCAGACATCAAGCCAATCAGAGACCGGCGGGCATCTGTGATGTCACAGCTAGTGATGAGCGATTGTGTCAACTGTCATTATCGATTCCATAGTCGATATCGGCAATTATCATGACGATATCCGATAGTTGATAACAGATTATCGCCGAAGACCATTAAAGTCTATGGGAGAGGAACAACACCTTCATTCTTACACCCAAACAGGGTTGGAGAAGCTGGAATTAACATCCACAACAGTAAACTGGATACGTGCTACATCTTAGTCAAGACAATTAGGTTATAAAAGTCACAGAAAAAAAGTCACAGACTATTCACTATCCCTGTATTGTACCACAGCATGACCCTTAAACCTGCATGACCCACAAATTAAAAAGTGCCAGTAGGCATAATTACTTGAACCATCATTTTACTTGAACTGGACATTTACTATCCATGTCCTGGAACGCAGCATGACCCTTAAACCTGTCTGACTCACAGATTAAAAAGTGTCGGAAAAAGGAGCCTTTCAACCACCATTTTAGTTGAACAGGACATTGACCATGCCTCTCCTGGACCGCAGCATGACCGTTAAACCTGTCTGATCCACAGATTAAAAAGTGCCAGAAAAAGGAGTCTTTGAACCACCATTTTAGTTGAACTGGACATTGACTATGCCTGTCCTGGACCGCAGTGTGACCATTAAACCTGTCTGACCCACAGATTAAAAAGTGACGGACAAAGGAGTCTTTCAACAACCATCTTAGTTGAACTGGATATTGACTATGCCTGTCCTGGACCGCAGCATGACCCTTATACCTGTCTGAACCACAGATTAAAAAGTGCCGGAAAAAGGAGTCTTTGAACCACCATTTTAGTTGAACTGGACATTGACTATGCCTGTCCTGGACCGCAGCATGACCCGAAAACCTGCATGACCCACAGATTAAAAAGTGCCGGAAGAAAGCAGTCTTTGAAGCAGTATTTTAGTGAAATAGACATTGACTATCCATATCCTGTAATGCAGCATGACCCAAAAACCCGCACAGGTGCCTTTATGAATCATCAGCAGAAAATTTCGCTAAAGAAATAAACTATATTAAAAATAACTAGTTTTCCAATACTGCTGCTGCTAGAGCTACTTGCCATTCTACTGGTGACATTGTTCCACCATGACATTAGAATGTGAAGGTCAACGAGGCCTGTCTGAAAATCCTGTATTCTTCTGTCAAGTGGGTTGAAGGGAAAAAAAATTGTAAAGGGGGGTGAGGCTGTAAAACGTGGATTATGGGGTTCAGCGGCAGGGCGGAATTCGGGGGTGTGGTGAGATCAAGTGCTGTCGTCCGTCATCTATTAACATGAGGTTCAGCTAGCAGGGCCGGAGTTACAGTGGGTGCTGGGGAGCCAGGGGGTTTTGTTTTCTATTTTAACACGCAGGATCAGCTAGCGGGCCGGAGTTACAGGGGGGTGGGGGAGAGCCGGGTGGTGTTGTCATTTTTTAACCCGCAGTTCAGTAGCAGGGCCCGAGTTACAGTGGGTGCGGTGGACCCCGGGCTTGGTCGTCATCCTTTAAAACACGGAAAAATTTGACGCAGAAACGAAAGCGAGTGCGGAAGGGGGAAGTGGAGCTAAGACCCGCTTTCCTCAGTATACAGTAAGACCTGGGTAAGCTTGGAACTTTCGCCTTCGAGAGCGGTTCCCCCTCTGTATGAGTATGGACCAATTTGAGCTTCACTTGGAAATGTGGGGGTTGTGCCCCTTTTTTCCCCCAGGTCCCCTTTGTCTTGTATTCTTTTTCCAATTTTACTAAATGTGTTGGAGGAAATTGTCTCTGTCCTTGGGGTGGTGAATGTGCTCCTACACCTGTCCCCGAATCCCTCATCTTTCAGTTTTCCAGTACCCCCCTTTGTACAATTCGAAAAAATTTTTGTATCAGCCTTTTGAAACATGCTTTTTTTTTTTATTTGCTTAATTGTAAAAAAACTTTTTTAAAAATGGAGGGAAAATCCCCCATGTTTTTTTTTCTTTTTTTTTTTTAATTGTATTAAAAAGGGTTTTCTCACTACAGGGATTCTAGTATGTTACCGATCTTGCAAAATCAAGTAAAATTTGCAATATGTGTCCATTAACAGTGTCCTCCCTTTCCTTTTTTTGACGCCCCATCCCCATAAATTTTTCAAAACATCCCCCTTGAGCCACTGTGAAAATTTGTGAAGAACAAATGTCTGTTAAAAACCCATTTTTATAAAGGACTTAGTTAGTGTATTTCACAGTTCTTCCCCCCAAAAATTCAAATATGACCTTTTGGCCATCTTGCAGTTGTAAAGAAAAAATGTCTGTTAAAAACCATTTTTTTATTATGGGGGACCTTTGTATGTGCTTTCCAGCGTAACCCCAAAAATTATAAAAAATGATTCTCAGCCACTGTTAAAAATTGTGAGGGAGATATGCCACTTAGAAGCACATTTCTGTTCCCCAAAAGACCTTGATTATAGCTGTATCTCACAGCCCCTACACCAAAAATCATTTTCAGTTCGATGAAGTGAGTAAATGGAATAGTTTTTTTTTTTTGAAACCTTTCAATAGGTGGCTTTTACAGTACCTCACCCCCAAAAACCCGTAAAAAGAACTTTTGGGAATGAGAAATTTAAAAAATTTCGTAAGAAAATTTTTATTTTTTATTTTTTTTTTTTCAAGTGACCCTTTTTTGGGAAGGGAATGTGAAGTAGTCCCGGGAACTAAACGGGGACCTAGGCAATTGAGGCCACAACTTTGAGGATCATGATGATTATCTTGATGAAAGTCAAAAGATCCACATTATCTGGGAAAACCGGATGCGTTTCTCTGTAATGACTCCTCCCGCTGTGCTGAAAGGGCCGTCAGATATGACGCTGGTGTGGGCAGGACAAAACCTCTATGGCGTTTGGCGGCGAGATGGGCCATTTTCCATTTTGGTAATAGAAGTCGACGGGGGTTTGGAAAAATATCAAAAACATCGGTGTTGAGACCAGATTGTCGTGCACCATGATTTTAAGCCGGTCTCTTGTTTTGTGTATGGTGCCCCGCATTACATATCGGGAAGGGGGCAAGAAGGATTTTAGAGGTTAGGGGATGAGCAATTATAATCGACAAAGTTGAAAACCGCACGGTTTTTAGGTTTATCTGAAATTTCCCATTTCCCGTGTTGAGCGTTGCGTTGGCTTTCAGATCGATGATAGTGATAGTCGGCCCCTTCGATAAAGGGGTTTTTCGATAGTGGCATCGATTATGCGCGATGCCCTTAAAGTCTATGGGAGGCAACAACACCCTTTTTATTACACCCAAACAAAGGCTGGAGAAGCTGAAAATTAACATCCAAACAGTCAAAAAGGTACGTGCTACACTTAGGGGAACACACTTAGGTTATAAAAGTCACAAAAAAA